>WOXC01010117.1:0-250188 GCA_011680675.1 Gymnobelideus leadbeateri | reverse complement strand
GAGAGCAGGCAGCACAGCCTGCTGGGAACCGACAGCGCAGCCCTCAGAGCCTGGCCCAGGTCCACGGTTTTAGTCCCAGGGCGGCCGGGCCTTCAGCCAGCTGGTGGAACCCCAGAACACCAGCAATTGTGGCGATTCCAGAATTATCAGCACAGATATGCCTAGGATAAAGTGAGAGGTTAGTGCCCTATGGACTTTGGGACCAGTATTTGGGGAACACATGGCTTCCTCCCCTGGGGGCAAAAAGCTGCTGAAGAAACAGCTGCACAGAAGCCATTTTGCAGCATCAGTAGTGGCTCTAGCTCCTGGTCTGCAAACTGTAGGAAGATCCAGCAATCAGTCTGGGAGTTAATCGCTTTTGCTTTAAACTGCCTGGATCTGGATTGTGGTCTGGGGGGGAAGTTTGGGGTGGGTATCCAACTTGCCAGACTGGGTGGAGGCTTTACAGAGGCCACCCAACTGGCGGAAGTTGTGAAGACCCCACGTTTAGGCGGAAGCTCCCCTGTCTGGTGGCAGAGTCCTACTGTGGCAACAAGCCCAAAAATCAAGTAATTAAGTGGCAATATGCCTAGGCAAATGAAACAAAATAAACAGAAAAGTTCAACATTGGACTCCTATTTTAGGGGCAAAGAGGCTCAAAGCATGGAGGAGGACTGTGAGGTCAGAACTCCTGCACCAAAAGCCCCAAATGAAAATACAAGCTGGCTACAGGCCATAGAGGACCTTAAGAAGCAGATAAGAGAAGTGGGGGGAAATTTGGGAAGAGAAATGAAAAAGATGCAAGAAAAGTATGAAATGACAGTCAACAGCCTGACTTGGGAAAATAACACCTTAAAAAATAGACTAACTCAAATGGCAAAAGAGGCTCAGAAAGGCAATGAGGAGAAGAATGCCTTAAAAAGTCGAATTTGCCAGATGGAAAAAGAATCTCAAAAGCTCACTGAGGAGATTCATTCCTTCAGAGTTAGACTGGAGCAAATGGAAGCTAGTGACTTTATGAGAAATCAAGATACTATTAAAGAGATCCAAACAAATGAAAGAATAGAAGGCAAAGTGAAATATCTCATGGGAAAAACCACTGACCTGGAAAATAGATCCAGGAGAGATAATTTAAAAATTATTGGACTACCTGAAAGCCATTATCAAAGAAAGAACCTAGAAATCATCCTTAAAGAAATTCTCAAGGAAAATTGCCCTGATGTTTTAGACCCAGAGGGCAAAATAGAGGTTGAAAGAATCCACAGATCACATCCTGAAAAAGATCCCCAAAAGAAAACTCCCAGGAATATTATAGTCAGGTTCCAGAATCCCCAGATCAAGGAGAAAATACTACAAGCAGCCAGGAAGAAACAATTTCAATATTGTGGAAACACAATCAGAATAGCACAGGACCTGGCAGCTTCTACACTGAGGGATTGAAGGGCATGGAATATGATATTCCAGAGGGCAAAAGAGCTGGGAATGAACCCAAGGGTCACCTACCCAGCAAAACTGAGTATCTTGTTTCAGGGGAAAATATGGTCATTCAGTGGAATAGAGGACTTTCAAGCATTCTTGAGGAAAAAACCAGAGTTGAATAGAAAATTTGACATTCAGACACAAGAAGCAAGAGATGCTTGAGAAGGTAATCAAGGAAAAGAAATCAAAAGGAACTTATCAAAGTTGGACTATTTACAGTCCTACATGGAAAAACAATAACTGTGTTTGATGAAACCTTTCTCATTATGAAAATAATTGAAGAAGGGTACATGGCATATGTTCACAGATATACATGGATAGAGGGCACAGGTTGAATTTGATGGGAAGGGATGATTATTTTTTTTTGGAGGGCAATTGGGGTTGGGTGACTTGCCCAGGTTCACGTGGCTGGGTTTTTGTTTGTGTGTTGGGTGTCTGGGGCCGGATCCGAGCTCGGGTCCTTCTGGCTCCAGGGCTGGCTCTCTGCTCACTGCGCCACCTAGCCACCCCAAGGAAGGGATGATTCTTAAGGGATGAAGTCAAGAGGTGAGAGAGGAAAGTAGCAAGAGGAGATGGAGAGAGACAGGGTAGGGCAAACTATCTCATGTAGAAGAGGCAAGGGGAAGTAGTTGCAGGGGAGGGGAAGAACAGGAAGGCAAAAAGGCAAAAGCATATTCTCATTGAAGTTGGCTCAAGGAGAGAATCACATACATACTAAATGGAATATCTTACTGTCACTCACTCTCCTGAGTAGGGGAAAGGGGGATGAGAGGGGGGTGATGGAGGGGAGGGCATTCTGGGGAGAGGGGAGGTTAGAAGTACCCACTATCAAAGAGGGGCAGGATCAAAGTAGGGAATGGACCAGGTGGGAGGTGAGACAGGTGGGAGGGAAATATAAGCAGTCTTTTACAATATATCTACTATGGTAATGTTTTGCATAGATATACATGTACAACACATACTGAATTGCTTATCTTCTCAGAGGGAGTGGGTGACAGGGGAGAAAGGGAATGGATCTGAAAATCGAAGTTTTAAAATTAAATGTTTCATAAGATGTCCAGGCAGTGGGGCTCAGAGATTCACCTTGCCCTAATGGCAAAGTCGAAGGGGGTATGGGAGAAGATATGGGAGAGAGCAGATTAGATGAGGGGATATCTGGTGGGACTGCTATTCTGGGGTGGTGGGTAGGGAAAAATGGGGGAAAAATGTAACTCATAATCTGGTGGAAATGAATGATGTAAACCAGAAGTTAATAAAGCATTTGTTTAATTAAAAAAGAAAGAAAGAAAGAAAGAAAAAAAGAAAACTAGACATTCTAAGAATCAGAGTACATTTCAGAGATGGAGGTCAGCTGGTGCAAAGGCATGGGGATAGGAAGTGGAGTATTGGGTATGAGAAAGCAAGAAAACCAATTTGCCTAGACTGAAGAGTTGGAGAAGGGGATTAATCTTTAATAAGGTTAGAAAGGTAGTTGGGGCCAAGTTGTGAAGGGCTTTAAATTATAAACAGGACAATGATAACAGAAGCCTATGAAGAAAAGAACAGTGAATGGAAAATTACTCTAAAGGAAATATTGTTACTAAGTGGGTGTCCAGCAATTGGGAAATAGCCAAACAAACTGTGGTGCATGAATATAATGAAATATTACTGTGTGGTAAGAAATGATATGTAATATGAAAACAGAGAAGCATGAAAAGACTCACATTAACTAATACAAAGTGAAGTGAGCAGAGCCAAGAAAGCAGTATATACAATGATTACAACAACGTCAATGGAAAGAACAACCACAAAATGATCAAAAATTAATGCTACAAAATTGCAAAGAACAAGCATGGCCCCAAAGAAGAGATACAAAAAGATACCCACTTCCCATTCGTTTGAAGAGGTAAAAGATAATAGATGTGGAATACTGTGTGTATTTTTTTGCTTTTTATGTATTGGTGGGTTTTGCTCATTTTTTCTCTTTTTCTTTCTTTGAAAATATATTCATTAAGGGGCAGCTAGGTGGTGCAGTGAATAAGAACACCAGCCCCCGAGTCAGGAGGACCTGGGATCAATCCGGCCTCAGAAAATTGGCACCCACACATAAAATAACTAGCTGTGTAACCTTGAGCAATTGCTTTAAATATAAATATATATATATATATTCATTATTATACAGATGTCTTTCTTGGATTGGATGAGGACAGATACTGGCAGAAATTTTGGTAATGTAAAAACAAAAGATATCAATACAATTTGAGAGAGAGAGAGAGAATGAGAATGTTCAAATGAACAAATGAATGAGAAAGCATTGATTAAGCATTTGTTATGAACCAAACACTGTGCTAAGTGCTAGGGATGCAAAGAAAAAAGGCTGGACAGTCACCACTCTCAAAGAGTGCACATTCTAATCAGGGGACATAACATATAAAGAAAAGTTCAGCTGTAGGATGAATGGAAAAACCTAAAATTCCTATATTCCTATAATTCCTATATATAGTGGTAACACAGATAGAAATGGCCAGTGGTCTTTAAGTTGCATAAGTAGGTCATATGACAGTACAGGGGTCTGTAGGATATAGATGGAGATCAGAGGTTAAGACCTAATGGTCCACCATATCAAGGGAAAGACTCCCATTTCTCCAAACCATGTGAGCAGTCAAGCAGTCTGCATATAGGTTCTAGGTGGCCCCAGCCAGGAAAAGGAGAGGAATGTAGGGAAGTGGGAAGGTGGTCCCAAAGTGGCAGGCTTTCCAGCCACCTAGATGGGGATATATTTCAATATTTTGCTTAAATCTTCAGGTAACACTTTACAGTTTTATTTCGTGGGAGAAAAAGAGCAGAATGTTGAAGTTTCATGACTTAAACAAATTTCAGCCCCTCTGTGTGACTATGAGTTATTAGTCTGGGTTCTTCAAGGTCTATCTTTATCATTCTGCTTTTTGCCTTTTTTTTTTTGGAGGGTACAGGGCAGGGCAATTGGGGTTAAGTGACTTGCCCAAGGTCACACAGCTAGGAAGTGATAAGTCTCTGAGGTCAGATTTGAACTCAGGTCCTCCTGACTCTAGGGCCGGTGCTCTATTCATTGCACCACCTAGCCACTCCTTATCTCTATCATTCTGGCTAAATGTGGGTGCTGAGTTAGTCCAGGTGATAGCCCTCTCAAACTCCTACAGTAAAAACAGACAAAATGAAAGACAGTAGGAGATTGAGTATGAAAATGAGTTGACCTTTAGGACCTTTCTCTGATATGATTTCTGACCTTGCTCTTCATTCAATATCCATAAGGGAAGATGAACTTGGGTCATATTCTTCAGAAGTTTATCAGAAAATCACATCCTTCCCCCATCAGTTTTCATAGAAGTCAAACTATATTATAAATGAGTAATTTTCTAAAGTATTTGGTGATGGTTAAAAAATAGAAATGTAGAATAATGGAAAAGGGGGCGGCTAGGTGGCGCAGTGAATAGAGCGCCGGCCCTGGAGTCAGAAGGACCTGAGTTCGGAGCTGGCCTCCGACACTTAATCCACAGAAACAAAAACCTAGCCGTGTAACCTTGGGCAAGTTACTTAACCCCAATTGCCCTAAAGGGGCGGCTAGGTGGCGCAGTGAGTAAGAGCACCGGCCTCGGAGTTGGGATGACCCGGGATTGGATCCAGCTTCAGAAAATGAGCACCCACACATAAATAATGACTAGCTGTGTAACCTTGAGCAAGTTACTTAACCCCAATTGCTTTAAAAAAAAAAAAAGAATAATGGAAAAGACTAGGAAGAAAGAATCAGAAACTATTAAGTTCAATAAACTTGAAAACATGAAAACCTAGAAAAAAAAACTTCCTATTTGACAAAAATTGCTGGAAAAACTGGGAAGAGGCCTGGCAGAAGTTAAGGTTAGACTAACAATTTACACCATATACCACAATAAAAACAAAGTAGATATATGACCAGAAGATTAAAGATCTCACCATTAAAAAAAAATTAGAAGGGAATCAGTTAAGGTTCTTTTCAGAGCTATGGCTAAGGAATACATTCTTAATCAAACAAGGGATAGAGAAAATATAAAGGATAAAATAAATATTCTTACTTGAAATTGAAACACTTTTGTATGGATGACCAACTATGATTGACTTAACTCTTCTCAGCAATACAATGATCCAAGACAATTCCAAAAAACTCATGACAGAAAATTCTGTCCACATCCAGAGAAAGAATTGATTGGGTCTGAATGCAGACAGAAGCATACTATTTTTACTTTTTTCTGTGTGTTTTTTTCTTTTGTTCTGTTTCTTCTTTCACAACACCATTAATATGGAAATATGTTTTACATGATTGTATGTATATAACCTATCAAATTACTTACCAGCTTAGGGAGAGGAAAAGAGTGGGAGGGAAGGAGAAAATTTGTGACTCAAAATTTTACTTAAAATGTCAAAAATTATCTTTATATGTAATTAGAAAATATAAAATACTATTAAAAATTTTAAAAAGAAAAAAGCTTTGCATGAATAATATTAATGTATCTAGGGTAAGAGGAAAAGTGGTTGACTAGGAAAAAATGTATTAAACAACTCTGATAAGGATCAGACATACAAAATGTATAGGCAACGATCAGAAATATATGACCAAAAGTCATTTCCAAATAGATAGGTGGTTAAAGGATATTAATAACAATTCTCAAAAGAAAAATTGAAAACAGTTCGCTATATAATGTTCCAAATCACTAAAATGAGAAAATGACCCTAAGGTTTCACTTCATGCCCAGCAAACTGGCAAAGATTACAAATGAGAATAGTCAAGTTGGAGGAATTGTAGATAGATGCAGTAGTACACTATTAGTGGAGCTATGATTGGTCCAACCATTCTGGAATGCAATTTGGAATTATGAAAAGGAATTGTCTAAAATGTCCATGCCCTTTTACCCAGAGATTCCACTAATAGGTGTATACATCAAGGAAATCAACAATAGCAACAGAAACCAGAAAGCCCCCATATATGCCAAAATATTTATAGCATCACTTTTTGTGATAGCAAAGAACTAGAAACAAAGCCAATGCCCACTGATTGTTTTCAGTCACGTGCCACTCTTCATGACCCCATTTGGGGCTTTCTTGGCAAAGATACTTGAGTGGTTTGCCATTTCTTTCTCTAGTTCATTTAACAAATAAGGAAACTGAGGGAAACAGGGTGAAGTGACTTTCTTAGGGTTACACAGCTAGTAAGTATCTGAGGCTGGATTTAAACTCAGGTTTTCCTGACTTCAGGCTTAGCACTCTATCCACCATGCCACCTAGTTGCTCCTTGATTGGAGAAGGGCTAAACAAATTGTGGCACATGAGTGTAAAGAAATATTATTGTTGGAAGAGATAATGACTATAACTATAGAGTCCCAAGGAAAGACATATAAACTGATGTAGAGTACATCTTCCATCTTTCATCATTTGCATTTGCTGCTTCCCTGACATGCCTGGAATGCTCCCCTGCTTCTAGACCTCTGCCTCTTAGTTTCCCAGAATTCTTTTCAGACTTCAACCAAATCCTACCTTCTGCAGTTTCCCAATACCCTCCACTTCTAGGGCCTTCCGCTGTGAGATTACCTTCTATTACTCTATAGATCTCTTGTATATGCCTAGTTATTTACATGTTATCTCCCCTATTAGAAGGTGAGCTCCTGGGGACCATTTTTGCCTTTCCTTGTATCCTTAGGGATTAGTCAGTGTTGACACATAGTACATAATAAATGCTTATTGACTAACTGACTGGCCCTGGCTTCTTTGCAGAGGTGGGGCCCATGGTTGTGGAACACTGCATATAATATCAAATTGTTTTAACAAATTGGTTAGTTTTTTTTTTCTTATTCTTTGTTATAAAGAATGGTTCTCTGGGAGTGGGAAGGAGTTAGAAACATTGCAAAATATAAAGTGTGAAAACAAAAGATATGGATACAAATATATTTATTTAAAAAAGAAAAACATTCTCCCATTACAGCCAGCTGTGGACCATATGGATGAAGAACTAGATCTGTTGCCAAATCTGGATGTGGCTTTAACAACTTAGATATCTCAGGACCCCAAATCCAAGAAAGATAGGAAGGTGGCCCAAAAGAAAAATGTTCTTACAAGACTCTTTGGATTTGTGAATTGAACAACCACTAAGTACATCCAAAAATGTTAAAGAGGAAGAGTTTAAAGACAGTCAGGACAGTGTGATTTCTTGAACAACAACAAAAAGAAATGCCTACAGAATTGTCGTTTCCTGCTTATGGATGGATTAAGGGTAAGAAGCAAGACCAGGTAATACTTTAGGAAGCACTATTTAGGAGTATATCCCAATTCAGTATTACAACATGGTTACTATGGTTTTCTTCCCTTTGTATTTCAGACAACAGTTGAAATAATAAATTAAAGAGAATAATTCTGATCATTTTTTCTGGTTTAGAATTATAATAATCCAACTTCCGAAAGTGAGTAGAATTGTACCTCACACATTCTGTGCTCCCCACCTGCCAACAGTAAGATCCAGGTTCCATCTAAACCCTAATTGTCATGTACAACAAATCAGGTCTTACTGATTTACAGGATATGGTAAGAACAGGATATGACATGCCTATATACATTTAGGAAAAATAAATTATAAATGTTAATTTTTAAAAATGCATTTTGAAAAAATTCCTTCCCCCCAAAAGAAATTAAGCTTTACTAACTAATGTTTAATGTGAATTCATACTAACACCTTCACTTGGTTTATATGTCAAATAGTTATGTGTTATATAAGGTAAGAGAAGTATCCAAAGGAAAAAGGGGAGTTATACAACCCGGAAGAATTATCCTTATTCATTTGTTCACTTTCAGCTTATTTCAATGTATTTCTGAATCAAAATATTAAACCAAGATTTTTAAGAATAATAAAGCCTACTCAATGCTATCACTCTCATTAAAAATGATTGACTATAATATTTTGATCCACTATTTCCATCATAGTGGATACAGAGCTGACCACAAAGTCAGAAAGCCCTGCTTTCAAGAATTATCTATAACAAACTTTGGTATCTCTTTCTAACCCTGGACATTTCTCTGTGCTTTAGGCAATCTTTTAGACTTTAAGTTGTGTAGAAGGTGCCAACCTACACTGGTAGAGAGAGTTTCCTCACCAAAGGGTTTTCTTTACCAATAAAATCACAGACTTAGTCTCTATCCTCAACTAATATTTTAATGAGAGCAAAAACAAATTTTTGAGGCAAAAAATCATTTCTAAATATTTATTTCATCTTTAATCCTTTAAATTTCTTTTTTGTGTATGTTTTATAACATACGTACTTTGTTGATTGATTGGTTGGTTGATTGGTTCTCAATCTCAATCTCAATCAAGTTCTCTGTAAGAGGACCAAAAAAACATCACTATGATGGATTCGAGGTATAATGTGTCCAATTGTGGCTGATCAGACCAATATGAACTCTGAGGACTCTACCACAGGTTGGGCACAAATAGGCCATAGAGCATTTGGAGTGGAAATGTCTCTAAATTTTCACAACTCACATTTCTTTTAAGCTACTGCAATTCTGCTTTGCTCATAGAGCACAGTGCCTTCTCTGATGTGGTCACACCATTTTGGGTGGGCCTTTGCCAGTGTATCCCATTTCTCACAATTGATTCCAAAGTTCTTCAGAGAGACTTTGAGAGTGTCTTTGTATTGCTTCTTCTGATCACCATATGAGGGTTTGCCTTGCATGAGTAAATAAATAGCCTTTTAGGCAAACCTACATTTGTCATTTTAACAATGTGACCAGCCCATCAGAGTTATACTTTCTGAAATAAAGTTTGAATGCTTGGCAGTTTAACTGGAGAAAGGACTTCTGTTTCCAGTACTTTATCTTGCCAAGTGATCTTCAGAATCTTCCTAAGACAATTCAAAGAGGAAGCAATTCAGTTTTCTGTCATGACATTGGTATGCTGTCTAGGTTTCATAGGCATACAACAATGAAGTCAGCACAACAGCTCTGTAGACCTTCAGTTTGGTAAGCAGTCTAATCTCTCTCACTCTTTCCTTCGGAGCCTCCCAAACACTGGGCTAGCTCTGACAACATGTGGATCAACCTCATCGTCTATGTGTACATCTCTGGAAAGTATACTGCCAAGGTAAGTGAACTTATTCATAGCATTCAAAATTTCTCCATTTGCTATAACAAATGGTTCCATATATGGATGGTATGGTACTGGCTGGTGGAGGACCTCTATTTTCTTTATGTTAATTGTTAGGCCAAAATTAGCACAAGCAAAAGAGAAATCAATCCATACTTTGTTATATCTCAGCTTCAGAAACTTCATCAAGTGCACAATAATCTTCAAACAAAAAATCAAGCACCAACTTTCCCTCCACTTTGGTCTCAAATCTTGTATTATATTAGTATAATAGTGCATGTATATAACTCATAAATATTTGGGGATGCCTGAACAAAAATCTACTGATAGAAGTGTACAATAAATAAAAAGTTTGGAGACCACTGTCACAGCATTGCTGAGGCCAACCTGCTGAGCCAATCGCCTTAGTCATTCATATTCTATCAATTCTTTAAGACTATCCCAAGTCCCATCTCTTCTAAAGTCCTCCTAGTTAACTATAGTCAATACTAAACTTCATGACTTCCCATAACATTTATCTATTTTGACATTCGATCCAATCTAGCAAAAATTTATTGAACATCTAATAGTGCAAGGCAGTAGGCTAGATGCTGTGGAGGAAACAATGAAGAGAAAGACATAGATAAGATGCTTATAGTCTAATGTGGGGGACAAAAGAGATGTACAGCAACTAATTATTGTAGAAAGTTGAGTATATTGTATCGTAAATAGATATGATTAAAATGTCATGTGGTTCAGAGAAGAAAATATAACAGCACTTTATTGTATACCATACTGTATTATTCTCTAGTTGCTTTTCATTCAATTAATAACTTACATTTATATAGTGCTTATCTATTTATAAAGCATTCTCTATACATTGTTAGATCCTCATGGTAGCACTATGAGGTACATAGGGCAAGGATATTAGTTCCATTTTCTTTTTTCTTCCTAACAACATCATTTAAAAACATTTTATTATCATCTTTCATTTTTATATCACCTTCAAATATATCCCTGCTCAGGGAGCCATCCCTTATAACAAAGGATAAAAAGGGAGAGGAAAGAAAAACATTTCAGAAAAACTAACCAGCACATCAAAAGTATATGCAATGTTCCCCTTCCCTCCCATAGATAGCCCACCTCTGCAAAGAAAGAAGGGAGGGGCCTTTTTTCACTTTGTGTTCAGGGTCAAGCTTGGTCATTAAAATTATATGGAAATTAATTGAGTTTTGTGTTGTTATTGTTGTTCTTTCCATTGACATTCTTGTAGTCGTTGTGTATGTTGTTTTCTGGCTCTGCTTCCTTCATTCTGCATCAGTTTATACTATTCTTTTCATACTTCTCTGAATACTTTATTTTCATGTTTTTGTAGAGCATAGTAATATTCCCTTATATTCGTGTGTAGCATGGAATGACTGGAATAAATATAATGAAACATATGTGACGATAAGCCTGAGGGGGCCATCCCACAGAACATGTACTGAGCTCCCCTGGCACATGTAGCTTGACCATGGCACTTTGGGATAATGAAAAAAATCCTAGATAAGGAGCTCCCTTATCTCCTCCCTATGCAGGGCATGGATGACCAAATTAAAGGTACATCAGAGAGAAATGATTACTGAGTCAGGAATTGCTACCTCTTCAGCAGACTTTAGATGAAGTTGACTACCTGCTGGCCTCGTCTTCTTCAACTTTCCAGAATATGGGGCAAGGAGCTCTCCATTTCCATCTGCTGAGTATATCAGGACTCTGAGTTTCTCTTGAAACTTCTGGTGATGGGAAGGGGAGGGGTTCCTTCATCCACCGTGGTAAAAATGGTGAACTATTTGCATATGATAGCTAGAGCATGTGTTGGCCTAAATGAGCTTGAAGTAGCATCTCAAAGTCATAGTTGTCTCTTTCACTTTATGCTTCTTTCCTTAGCACAAATAACCAAACAGCAATCCTTGAGATGGACATTTTCAAAGTTGGAGGCAACCTTGTAAGTTAGAGAAATTCAAAACACCTAGGTATTTCAATCAGTGCTGGATGTGCTACGGGAGTTGTCCCCTACAACACCTATAGTACTTTTGGCAAGGAGAAATAACCACCAACAGGAACAAGAGCCCAATCCATGGCCTGACTTGCCAGAAAACATTAACCTTGAGAAAAGCAATACAGTCAAGTTGAAGGTGAAATGCCAATTCTGTATTCCCTCAAAATGCTTCATGTTTGGATGTTTTAAATACCAACCACCTAGAAAAGTATAACAGTGAGGTTATGTTACCATTATATACATTTTTGTCAGTAAACACACAAGAACTTTTTTTGTTAAGCATTTCTTTTATGGAGAGGACATAAATAGCTGCCCCATACCTAATTTATATTGTTTGTTAAGCACTTTTCTACTTTCTGTTTTTGGGAAGACCCTACTGAGGCAAATCTAAGTTTTGAATGACTTTTCCTGGGACTGGGGGGGGGGGGGGCGATAAAGACATTAAGAGTATAAGAAAAAGAGCCTGACCTGTTTCTTCAGAGGCCAGCTTCCCCCAAAACTGAAAAGAATCTGAATGCCTAGGTATAAAACTAGGGATTCCTCAGTAGAAGAGGGGGAAGGAGAATGTTTGAACCTCCCTGGGCCCAACAATAGTTCTCTATGTGTAATTATACATGTACCACAATTTTTCAGACATTCAATTGATATTTACTTTGTTTCCAGTTCTTTGCTACTACAGAAAGTCCTGCTATAAATATTTTGGTACATATATGACCTATATGTAACCTCCTTAGAATATATGTGGCCACCAATGAGATCTCTGCCATCTCTAGATCTATGAATTTATTGGTACTAAAATGTTTTAGTCACTTTCTTCATGATTACAAATTGCTTCCCAGAGTTGTCGGACCAATTTTTCTATCTTTCCATGTTGTTTCCATTTTTTTAGTAGAATAACAGGGGCAAAGCCAGAACCATAACCCAAATCTAAGGGCATTTTTAGTCCAATTTCCACTACATGACTGCTTAGTTTCCCCTACATGATTGTTGAGTTCCCATGACATGATTCTCCCTAATACTTAAATTTTAGAGTGAGTGAGATAGTACAGTATAGTATAAAGAATGATAGATTAGAGGACAGGGAACTGCAAGTTAAAATCCCAAGTTCAAATACCAATTGTGTGACCAGAGGCAATTCACTAAACCTCTCTAAGTTTCAGAATCTTCATCTATAAAATAGAGAGGGCAATATCATAGGGCTGTTGTGAGGATCAAATGACAAATAAAAAACACTTTGTAAATTTTAAAGTACTGTATAAATATCAGATTTTATTAAAAGTGAAATATTATTACTAAATTCTGCCTCAATGAGATTACAGAACCACTTTCCTGGAGGGTCTATCTAATAATAGAAGAAATAATCATACTTTTTGTTTTTGTGTACACAGGTTCTGGACCAGGTGAATTCTTCAATTACTCAATCAACGTTAATTAAATTCAATAAGTATCAACATCTATTTCACTTGTAAATGTTTGGTCTGGTTGCCAATTCCTTTAGGCTAAGGGTCATGTCATATTCTATTTTTGCATAATCTTAGAACCTAGTTGCAGCCTAGACCCCCCTCATTTGTGGTCTTTCTGAAAACTGCTGCATGTTCAAGACACATTTGGGGATGATTGATCACTGGAAAAAACGGCTTATGATCCTTTACCAATGTTTCTTTACTAGACCAATCAAAAGATACATTTAGTTAAAAAGACATTTAATTAAACATTAATTATAGTAAAATAAAATGACAAGGAAAATTCCCCCTGTATTGCTTTCTCACAGGTTCCCACATCATCAGTGGCAGACAGAACATTCTCAGTCAAGGAACACATGTGTCCAGGGAACATGTGTCACCAAGGCAATTCATGCTCCTAAGGTTGCATTCCCACTGGAACACCTCACTACCTCCAGTGCTGCTACTTACTTCCCCAAAGAGCTATCAGCGTCATCTGCTAGTCTGATGATAGCTGCAGACGATGCTATGGGCTGTTTTCTCCATTACTACATACTGTCAGAGTCTTCCATTGGTCTCCTTTCTCTGTGGTGCTGCCAAAGGCCCTGCTTTGCTGAGCTACTAAGCAGGATTTCCACTGCTGCTACCGGCTTAATGTTTTTGCTGAATTGAAGCTGCTGTATGCCATTGTGTGTGTGTGTGTGTGTGTGTGTGTGTGTGTGTGTGTGTGTGTGTAGACAGACAGACAGAAAGAGACCACTCCCTTCAGTCTTTTAGTTTATAGCTCTAGGAGTCATTTCAGCTCCTTTCTAGGTTCAGAACCATAGCTAGTCTACTCTGATTCAAAGTGCAAAAATTCCTTTCAATGTGTATCATGCCCCTGAGTGCTACCTGCATTCTTTCAAATCACTTCAGTAGTTTCATTTAGCAAGTCTAATGTGAAGTTACTGACCTTTTGTTCCACATTCTGGCTAGGAAGGAAAAAGAAAATTGCTGCTCACCCTATTCATCACAAGTACTGCATTTAGTAAATACTTAATAAATATTTGTTAAATTGAATTGGAAAGATGTGTTCATTGACTGAATGAATGATTGAAGAAGTTATCTGACTTAGTCCCCTTCTACAAAAAACTGTTTCCTCCATTATTTAGAATCATCCTGGAAGATATTTCTACCACTTTTGTAAGATTTAACTCCTTACCATGTAATGTTGGGAAACTATGGGAAAGTCAATAATAATTAACATCTTAGCTTCAAATTTTACTTCTTTCCCCACTTTTCTTTCTTTTTCTGTACCATTTGCTTTTTAAAAAAAAATACAGAAAACAAAAGCTACTTCTGCTCAATTGATTTGTCCAGATAGCTGTCTAAATATCACAACCCTACCCTTCACCACTCCTAAAAATATGCCAAGTGACCATGAAATATCCCTGTTCAACATCCAAAAGCAAAAGGTCAAAAGAGAAATTTCTTAGGCATCATTTGGAGGATTAAGTTTAAATGCAAGAAAAAAAAAAACCCTAACCCAACCCCAGCTTATTATCATTATTATTGTTGTTGTTGTTAATACTTATCTTTTAGGGCACTAGAAGGAAAAGAAATCTAGAGAGCTAGTTTTAGAAAGACATGGCATACCAGACAATGTAGTACAAGAGCCTCCAGGCTGTTGTGTCAATGAAGTCTTTCAGTCACTGTACACTACCCCACTTGTTTCCTAAAGTAGTGCTTTCTGGTAGCTAAACTCTCAGCTGGTGAGAACAGGGGCCTTGGTGCCATTTGTCTGTCAATTTCTTTAAAAAGAAAAGCATCCTGTACAGCTGTCTTGTTTTTCATTTTTATTCCGTTCTTCAGGATGGGCAGTGATAAAGGAAGAAAACTGTATCCAGCAGCCTCTACTGTCAGTTAATGAACAGAAGTTTGCATCACATGAACAACTGTACTTTTTTTTAAAAAAATAGCCCTGAGTGTTGGGAAATAATTACAAGAGATTTTAATAAGGTTAGTATACTGAGAAGAAGAGTCTACCTTTTGTTTTGCTTTCCAAGGTAAATAAAAGAGGCAAGATATAGGTCTTCAAATTGTAAATTCATGGTTTCATATATATAGTCAATTCCCAATTATTAGAATTAATGTAGAACCATTTAGCATGGAAATTATAAAATAGTTGGTATACTAAAAATCATTTACATTTATCTCTGGAATAAATTACGTGATTTTTCTCACTATATTTTGCCTGAAATGTATAACTGAAAAAAGACGAATAGACTGGTAAAGACGGCAAATTAGAAGGAAGCCCAGCTATTTCCTGCTACTATTCCAACAAAGATCAAGTAAGAGAACCAGACCAGCAACTTGGAAATCCAAGGAAGAACCACAGTGGGTCATTTTTCCAGCCCAAGATCACAGATTCAGTACTTAGGCAAGAGACTAGCAGTGGGGTGTGCAACTCTGATCCCAACTTCATTCAAAGAGTACAGATTAGAAGTGGATTTGCATCTGTATTGTTCTGGTCCTGGAATTGAATCTCAGATTTGGCCCAGAGGCAACTGACCAGAACAGGGACTGCAAACCAGAGTTTAGAGCTCTGTCTTGCTAACTCTAGAGCAATACTGGAGATTTAATCCACAAATGAATGATAGACACTGGATTGAAGACAAGATAAACCAATAGTTCAGTCCCTCTGAACCTACAGAGCCTTCCACCTAACTTGTAGGGGTTGGGGCCAGCAAATGTCTACTGGAGCTCTAATCAGAGGAAAACCTGAAGTTGTGTTTCCCAGACTCAAACCATGATACAAAGGCTACAACACTCAGACTAGGAGAGAAGCTATCAGACAGTGCTGGAGGATAGACAGTTTAGGACCCACTAAAAGTTTGCAACTCCCTAGACTAAGCTACCCCCGAGATCCTTAAAGACTGCAACACTCAATATCCAAAGAATACAGTTACATGACTCCAGATATTAGAAAGCAACATCCTACAATACTCCAACATTACTTACAGAAGTACACAGAGCCTGACCCTGCCACAAAGTCCTAATTCAAGAAGTAAGACTGCAGAACAAGCAAACAAACAAAAAAGATACCAGTGGTAAAGAGCTATTATGGAGTCAAGCACTCTCAAACACAAAAGAGATTAACTCTAAAATATCTATAGGCAAAGCCTCAAATAAAAATTTAGTTTGACCACACAAGGTCAACTAGAACTCCTAGAAGAAATTAAACAAGAGATTAAAAGGGGTTAAAATTATCATATAGGAAGTTCTGGATCACATGGCTAACAATACAGAAGTCTACACTAGACGTTTTTTTCCAGTCCTCATTAATTCTCAAAAACTCCTCAGAAGAGGAACTATATGCCAGAAGTAGAACAATTACAGCAGCCTCCACAGGCCAAGATACCAAGAAGCCTAATAAACTAGCAGCTTTATGAATTAATAACAGAGAATAACCTAATATTCTCACTCAGCAAACCCCACCCCCGTGCTGTGACAGGGCATGTACTCAACATGTGTTCTGAGATCCATTTAGCAATTTCCCTGATGCTCCAGTCTAATGTCTAGTATATTTGGCTACTGGCCTCACCCCTCCACTCTGTGGCAACAAGTCACAGACCTCAACTCTGACCACCCACATTTGGAATAGGGGAAGGTATGTGAGGTTGTGCAATGCCAGGGATGCCCGTAGTTCTCTGACAATGCTTGGTTAGAGAACTAAGAACAGAAGGAGCTGGAGCAAAGTGTCAATGTGCATTTGGGGTTGTAGCAGGACTGAAGTAAATGGGACTGGCTGACATCCAACTGGGACTGAACCCCACAGAAGTCATTTGGGGCAGGAACTGAAAGAGGTGAAAAGTAAACTTCCCAAATTGAAAGGAGGTTTGAGCTTTGAGATCCAGCCACAGAAGTTACTGCCATCAAACAGGAAGGAGTCAGAATGTGAGGAACATGAAATACAAATATAAGGGGAAAGACTAAAACTATCAAAGCTATCAAAAGAAAGAAAATTCAGTTAAATATTGAGACCACTAACATATACATCAATAGGGAAGATATTAAAATAGAAGGTAAGATGACTACCAAGACATCTAAATGGCTGTAAATGTCACTAAATAAATATAACAAGGCAAAGGAAATTGAACCAACATTTGATTAGAAAACTGTATATAGATTCTTAAGAGAGCAAGCAATTGCAGCAGGATGTTCCAGAATAGTTCAAGAGACAAATTTAAATATTAGAAAAGATAAAAGGGAAAAGTTAAAATGGCAGAATGTATGGCCTGCACAGCAAAAATAATTAGCAGAATAGATAAACTTGAATCCACAGTGGTGAATCTCTCCATAGAAGTTAAAAGAACACACCACTCAATAGAATGAAGTGACATTGGACAATTCAGTTGTGGACTTCAACAAGAGAGAACCATAGTTTGGGAATAAAAATAGACTAAAGTGAAAGACAATCTGGAAAAAGAGGAGCAAAAAGCAATAATGTTAAAAGAACCCAAGATCTCTGTACAAGTAAAGCATTTATCTCAATGAGAGCATATATACAGATAGCTTAAGCATCACAGGTCTCCAAGAAGAAAATAAAAAGTCAAAAAACCTGAATGCCATAATTCAAGAAATAACAAAAGATACTGTCTACAGCTTCTGAAAACAGAAAACAAATCATCAATCAAAATAATCAAAAAATTTCCTCTAGGGAAAAAAACCCAACTTAATGCTGTAAACTTCAAGAGACATAGTGGTTAGATTTAACTATTCTAATAACAAACAATAAATTCTGCAAGCAGCTAGGAGAAAGACATTCAAATATAAAGGAGAAGAAATTTGAAGAACAAGACTATTCTGTACTCCCTAGAAACCACAAAAGGGCACAGAATACTATCTTCTGAAAAGCAAAAGAGATCAAGATGCAGCCCAAATATGACATAGCTTACAAACCTGAGCCTAGTCATTAATCAAAAAAATATGTGTATTCAACAAAAGAGAGGCATTTGAACATTTCTGTCCCCATCCTCCAAAGAAAGAAACAGATTGGAACAGATTATTTAACTCACTAACAGCACAAAAACAGAAACACAAGAAAAGCAAATAAATAAAATTACCAAGGGAAACAAAAATAAGGAAATGAATTACCAGATCTCTGGAGAGTTTTCAAAGGAAAAAATAAAAACAAGAAAGACAAAGACACCTATGGAGTTGTTCTGTTTGTTTTTTTAAAAGAAATAACAGAGGAAATACTTAGATATACCTTTTTAAAAGTACACAAGGCAAGGCGGCTAGGTGGCACAGTGAACAGAGCACCGGCCCTGGAGTCAGGAGGACCTGAATTCAAATCCAGCCTGGACACTTAACACTTTACTAGGTGTATGACCTTGGGCAAGTCACTTAACCCCAATTGCCCTGCCTTCCCCCCTCCAAAAAATTAAAAAAAAAAAAACTACTAAAAGTACATAAGGGAAAAATAATGAAAGTGGAACTTAAAGAAACAGATGTGACGGTAGAGGAACAGGCCTAAGATACTACAAATCTTAAAGTATCTCAATCTCAAACCCTCCTTCCTCATGAGTTAATCAAGATATTTTGTGAGACTAAACAACAGAATGGGAGGCCACATAAAAGGGAAGAGGAAATGTAGAAGATAGAAGGGAATAATTAGTGATATACCCTAATCAAGTAAATGGTAAACAATGAAAGGAAAATAATTCACATAGTTTCTCAGCAATAAGAGAATGCATAAGATGATAAAAGGAGGGACTGAAACAGAGGAAAAGAAAGAGGTATATATCAAGTCAGTGATATATACCATCTGGTAGATGTTTATTTTGTAATGGGAGATGGGGGCCTAACAATGTATATAATCTGCAGGGATTTGGTGTTCAAAGAGATTATTTCCTCTTTGAAAGTGTTGTGCCTCCATGAACAACATCCTACTTCATGAAGGGGGAGATCAGAGCTCCAGGAGCCAATGGACTTCAGGAGGATGGGAGGGCACTGGCCCAGCAGGAGATTTCAAGGTAAATGGGGAGGAAAATGATCATGGTTGAGAGCAGGGGGTAGAAATGAACACAGAGAAGTTTCTACCATAAGGCAGTAATTCTATGCTCTCTACAGGAATTGATACTATTCTGTAGGAATTGATACTTTGAAAAACGAAGCACAACAGAAAAAAGGGAATAGAAAACAAGATCTATAAGACAATCATAAAATATGTTGAGAAGAGGGAATTCAAAATTAGAATTTTAGAAGCTCTAATTCCAACACAAAAAGCAACACAAAAATACTAGAGAAGAAATAAGTATAAAGATCATGATTCAAAGAATAAAAGTCAAGAATATCCAGGAAGGGAGAGGAATTAGTGAATAAAACAAGTAAATAAAAATGCAGAAAATAAAAAGCTAACAAATAAAAGAATTTGAAAGGGAAGAGAGAGAGATTTTAATTAACTCAATGCAGAGAAAAAGGGGAGGAGAGAAGGGGATAATTAGATAACTAAACAAAAAGAAGAAAGAAAAATGAATCAATAAGTTAAATAAAACTCTAAAACTAGGGAAAAGGAGGAGGGTTTAAGGCTAATAGGAGGAGAGTCTCTGGAAAGAGAGTTGCCTTAAGGTAAAGTAAGCAAAAATAACTATAAGGACAAAGTATTGTCTTTTAAAAAAGGAAGAGGAAATTAATAATTCAGGGTATTTTTTTAACAGTAAGACTAGAAATTCTAATGAAGGAAAATATAAACCTATAATTTTAATACAAATCCCATAATTTAAAATGTGAATATATTGAGCAATCTCATAAAATAAAAAAAGAATGATGGTATTGGTTAATTGGTTGGTTAATCTATTCTTACAAGGCACACAATTGAAAAGCAAAGATGTATACAGAATCAGAATGAAAGAGTGAAACAAAATTTACTATGTATTAGGTGAATACAAAAAAACAGAAATTGCAAGCATTCTATCTAAAAAAGTAAAAACAACATTTCACAATATAAATAAACAAGGAAATTAAATTATGCTGAAAAGAACCACAGGCATGACCAATATCAACATTAAACACACATGCTCCAAATATCATTGCATCTAAATTCATAGGAGGAACTCATCAATAAGAGAAGAGGGCCACAGGAATGGAGGGATGTTTCTGTGTGAAAAGGCCACAAGTCCTAAGGGAATTTCCAGCATGAGAAGGTAATGAAAGCTCTAGATGAAAGAATTGGGTAAGAAATGAGAGCTCTGATACAAGGACTGAAAGAATTAACAGCTTGATACAAGAGATACAAAACTTTACCCTTTGAAAATCAGAATAGACTAAGTAGAAGTTAGTCACTCCATAAGATAACAAGATATACTAAAACAAAGTCAAAAGACTGAAAAAAAAAAAGAAAATATAAGGCATCTCACTTATAAAACAACCTAGAAAACAAAAAGAGGAGAGATAACTTTGGAATTGTTGGATGACTTGAAAGCCATGACCACAAAAAAAACAAACAAACCCTATATCATAAATGAAAACTTCCCAGATCTATTAGGAATATCCATTTCTATGTCTCTAAAAAGTGATAGTGCAGCCTCTACTAGATAACCTCCAGGCATAGGAAACCCTCTACTTCTTGAGGCAGTCCATTCCACTTTTTACATATGCTTTTCTCCTTTGGAAGTCATAGAGGCTACAATGGCAATGACTATTACTTGATCAGATGTATGGGGCTATATGGGATATTCAGGAAGGGCTAGCACTTAGGGCTTACAGAGCCCTTTCCAGGGCTGTCCATATACCTTCTGTATCCCCGTCACCCAGCTCTCACCTGTGGTTCCAAGAAGCTGTAATACACAGTGACTACACCCTGGTAACCATCTCAGCAGACAGACTAAACCAGACTAAGGGTAATCAACAGGCCTTAAACTTATCCATGAATTGGGTGAGGGCTACCCTAAGCAAGTAAAGATTTTCTCTGGGGAATGGACAGTTAAGAACAATTTGTTCCAGTAGCCATGAAGACAACTGGAACAAGCATTGTAGAGCACTTAGAGTATGGTGTTATGGGAATGGGAATCTGAAGATCTTCCCTGCCCCCTGATCCTTTGATAGGCTTAAGTGACTCTGAGAACCTTCCCAGATTTGAAAATATACTCTGCCCCCTAATAGGCTGAATGTGGTCACATGGAGCCTGTGGCAGGAGGCTTGTTTTTCAGGAATGCCCACATCTTGTTACTTTGTGATTGGGCAGTGGGTCAAGAGGGTTGTGACATTCTCTGAGCCAGGAGAAGGCTATATATATATATATACCCTGATGTGAGGTTTTGCTTTGGGACTCACTTTGAGAAGAGTTTGTTGTCCAAAAAGTTAAGTATGATATCATTCTGTCAATTACTAAGTAAAAATAGAAAGAACTTCACACAGAAGACACTGATAGTGGGGGGAGAGGGGTTGTTGAAGGTGGAGCTTTAGCTGACTTCTGAAGGAAGCTAAGGATTCTTACAGGTAGATATGAAGAGGGAGCATGTCACAGGCATGAGAGACAAGCCTGGACAAAGGCTCAGAGACAGGAGAAAAACTGTCATGTAAGGAACAGCAAAGATTGTTAGGCTGGATTCCAAAGTATGTAAAGGGCAGTCACACATAATGAGACTGGAAAGTTTGGAAACAGACTGTGGAGGGCTTCAAATGCCAAACAGAGGAGTTTGTCTTTTATCTTAGAGAACTGGAAATCAATGGAGTTTACTGAGTAGGAATGACATAGTAAGACTTGATCTTTAGGAAAATTACTTTGACAGCTATGTGGAGAATGGATTGTAGTAGGAAAGATCAGAGTTGGGGAGAACAAATAGGAGGCTATTGGATAGAATTGAAGAACATTTACTAAGTGCTTATTATATTCCTAGCGTGCACCATGCTAAGAGCTAGGCATGCATATCCTCCATTACAAGCATTCTCCTTGAGGGTAGAGACTACATTTTATTCTATCATTCTATTCCCAATACATGTTATTCTTCCTTTTGGTCCAGACCTGTCATTTCAACTGTATAAGAAACTCCCTCTACCTATCTGGATCAGAAATTTAATAGTCTTAGAGAGATACCTAGGGCAGAGATGTCAAACACAGTCATCAGGCAACACTGAGATTAAAATGCAACTGGGAAATATCTAACAAAATAAATAAAAATAAAATAGAACATAGATAATGTTAATATATGGATTTCTTAGTCAATACTTGACTTGCAAGGATTCTTACATAAGGTTTAGTGATCTCATTTCTATTTGAGTTAGACACCACTACCTAGGGTACCAAGAGGATGGTACCAAGAGGTACCAAGAAAGGATTTGAATCCAGGTCTTCCAAGGCTTCCCTTCTATCATTAACATAACATATGGACTCTTGTGCTTTACACATGGTAGTCTTTTAACAAAAACCTGTTGAAATGATGTATTATTTTTTTTTTTACTTTTTTTTTACTTTCTTTATTTTTCTTGGGGGCTTTTTTTGGTCTGTTTTTTCTTTCACAACATGACTAATAAGGAAATATGTTTTGCATGACTGCACATGTATAACCTTTTTGTTATGTTTTAAGAAATGATATCCAAGAGAAAGCTTCTTGTAGGCATCTCCATATTTCTCATTCCATTCTGTAATAGATTTGAGGGCAGCTTTCTTCAGTTTCTGGGCTACTTCTTTTGGGGGTGGGAGAGGCTGCTCATAGTCTGTTTCCACTGTGAGTTCCAGGAATTCTTGGAAGTTGGAAATAATTAGTGTCCGAAATTGGTGTGACCTGGTAAAGAGCTCATCCACAATCTGAAAAGCTGAGAAACGTATCTCAGCATGTTCTTGATTCAATTGAGTCATGAGTAAATGGTAAGCATGACTGATATGCTCCTCTGAAGACCTTGCAAAAAGAATCTGGTTTCACTTCCCACCCCCACCTCTTTCTTTCTTCTTGCAGATTTTCTTTACTTCCTTCATTTTTTCAGGATCCAGCTGTGGTTCTCCTGAAGTGGTGAGGTCCTCGACTAACTGAGAAAGCTTTTGATCCATATCTGGAAAGCAAAATGCTTCGACAAGTTCTGCTGGAAACTGGACTGATGTGCAATCTTCTCAGAGGTGAGGAGGTTGAGGACCAGCAGACAAGGCTGCCCACTTCAGGAATGGCACCTAAAGGGTCTGAGCGATGATCTTTTCTGCTGCAGCCTTGAACAAGATGGAAGCAGGAAAGGTGGGAGCTCTCAAGAGGAAAATCTGGCTGTGGTCATCCAGAAACTGAAGGTCACCAGAGTAACATCAGGAAATGGAGACAGAAGCTGCCCGGCCGCGAGAAGAGCCATGATGTATTATTTTTGTAAGTCAAAAAAGAAGTTGATGAATGGTCAAAGGATATGAACAGGTAGCTTTTAGAAGGAAAAAAAAACAAAGTTATTTATAGACATATAAAATATAGACATATAAAAAATAACACTATTGGTTAGAAAAATGTAAATTAAAACAATTCTGAGATACCACCTCACACCTATCAGAACAGTTAATATGATAGAAAAGGAAAATGACAAATGCTAAAGGGGATGTGGAAAAACTGGGACACTGCACTGTTGGTAGAGTTGTGAACTGATTCAACCATTCTGGAGAACAATTAGAAATTATGTCCAAAGGGCTATAAAACCATGCATATACCCTTTGGCCCAGCAATACCACAACTAGATCTGTATCTCAAAGAGATCAAAGAAAAATGAAAAGAGCCTATATGTACAAAAATATTTATAGCAGCTCTTTTTGTGGTGGCAAAGAATTGGAAATTGAGGTATGCCCATTCAATTGGGAAATGGATAACAAGTTGTGGTATATGATTGTGACGGCATACTATTGTGTTATAAGAAATAACAAGCAGGATGGTTTCAGAAACACCTGGAAAGACTTATGTGAACTGATACAAAGTAAGATAAGCAGAGCCAGGAGATGTTTGTACACAGCAAGAACAGTATTATACAATGATCAATTGTTGATGACTTAACTATTCTGAGTAATACAATGATCCAAAATAATTTCAAAGAATTTATTGTTTAAAATGTGATGGAGTCCAAATACAGATTGAAGCATAATTTTTCAATTTCTTTTTTTTCTTTTTGCAACATGGTTAATGTAGAAACATGTTTTGCTTGATTTCACATGTATAATTGAAATTACATTTCTTGTTTTCATGGGTGGGGGGGAGGAGATAGATAATTCAGAATTCAATTTTTTAAATGAATGTCAAAAAGAATAAATTTGAAAAAATGTTTGTACTACTACACTAAATGATACTTACCCTGAGCAAGTAGGAAAGTAGCCATGAACATAAAAGTTGTCCAAGAATTCATTGACTACTGTTAATCATACTTATCAACTCAAAAAATTTTTTAATAAGTACTTTATCATATACTCAGGGGAGACCCATGTTATACAAAAATCAGTGGGCCCTGAGCAGCAGGTTTTAGCAAAAAAAGATTTCTAATATTCTGATTTTGCTTCTATTTGACAATTTTAAACATATGTAAACATTGATCTAGGCTAAATTGGTACTGTAGTTATTGGTTTTATCTTTTCTTTTATTCAGTTTATAGTGCAATAAAAATTCAATATGTGGGCCCACCAAATTAGTTTTCCTTGTTTTATTTTTATTAGTTGACAATTTTTTTTAATTAAACAAATGCTTTATTAACTTCTGGTTTACATCATTCATTTCCACCAGATTATGAGTTACATTTTTCCCCCATTTTTTCCCTACCCACCACCCCAGAATAGCAGTCCCACTAGATATCCCCTCATCCAATCTGCTCTCTCCCATATCTTTTCCCATACCCCCTTTGACTTTGCCATTAGGGCAAGGTGAATCTCTGAGCCCCAATGCCTGGACATCTTATGAAGCATTTAATTTTAAAACTTCGATTTTCAGATCCACTCCATTCCTCCCTTGTCACCCACTCCCTCTGAGAAGATAAGCAATTCAGTATGTGTTGTACATGTATAGCTATGCAAAACATTACTATAGTAGATATATTGTAAAAGACTGCTTATATTTCCCTCCCACCTGTCTCACCTCCCACCTGGTCCATTCCCTACTTTGATCCTGTCCCTCTTTGATAGTGGGTACTTCTAACCTCCCCTCTCCCCAGAATGCCCTACCCTCCATCATCCCCACTCTCATCCCCCTTTCCCCTACTCAGTAGAGTGAGTGAGGGTAAGATATTCCATTTAGTATGTATGTGATTTTCTCCTTGAGCCAACTTCAATGAGAATATGCTTTTGCCTTTTTGCCTTCCTGTTCTTCCCCTCCCCTGCAACTACTTCCCCTTGCCTCTTCTACATGAGATAGTTTGCCCTACCCTGTCTCTCTCCATCTCCTCTTGACACTTTCCTCTCTCATCTCTTAACTTCACCCCTTAAGAATCATCCCTTCCTTGGGGTGGCTAGGTGGCGCAGTGAGCAGAGAGCCAGCCCCGGAGCCAGAAGGGCCCGAGCTCGGATCTGGCCCCAGACACCCAACACACAAACAAAAACCCAGCCACATGAACCTGGGCAAGTCACCCAACCCCAATTGCCCTCCAAAAAAAAAATAATCATCTCTTCCCATCAAATTCAACCTGTGCCCTCTATCCATGTATACCTGTGAACATATGCCATGTACCCTTCTTCAATTATTTTCATAATGAGAAAGGTTTCATCAAACACAGTTATTGTTTTTCCATGTAGGACTGTAAATAGTCCAACTTTCATAAGTTCCTTTTGATTTCTTTTCCTTGATTACCTTCTCAAGCATCTCTTGCTTCTTGTGTCTGAATGTCAAATTTTCTATTCAACTCTGGTTTTTTCCTCAAGAATGCTTGAAAGTCCTCTATTCCACTGAATGACCATATTTTCCCTGAAACAAGATACTCAGTTTTGCTGGGTAGGTGACCCTTGGGTTCATTCCCAGCTCTTTTGCCCTCTGGAATATCATGTTCCATGCCCTTCTATCCCTCAATGTAGAAGCTGCCAGGTCCTGTGCTATTCTGATTGTGTTTCCACAATATTGAAATTGTTTCTTCCTGGCTGCTTATAGTATTTTCTCCTTGATCTGGGGATTCTGGAACCTGGCTATAATACTCCTGGGAGTTTTCTTTTGGGGATCTTTTTCAGGAGGTGATCTGTGGATTCTTTCAACCTCTATTTTGCCCTCTGGATCTAAAACATCAGGGCAATTTTCCTTGAGAATTTCTTGAAGGGTGATTTCTAGGTTCTTTATTTGATCATGGCTTTCAGGTAGTCCAATAATTTTTAAATTGTCTCTCCTGGATCTATTTTCCAGGTCAGTGGTTTTTCCCATGAGATATTTCACTTTGCCTTCTAATCTTTCATTTGTTTGGATCTGCTTAACAGCATCTTGATTTCTCATAAAGTCATTAGCTTCCATTTGCTCCAGTCTAACTCTGAAGGAATGAATCTCCTCAGTGAGCTTTTGAGATTCTTTTTCCATCTGGCAAATTCGACTTTTTAAGGCATTCTTCTCCTCATTGCCTTTCTGAGCCTCTTTTGCCATTTGAGTTAGTCTATTTTAAGGTGTTATTTTCCTCAGTCAGGCTGTTGACTGTCATTTCATACTTTTCTTGCATCTTTTTCATTTCTCTTCCCAAATTTTCTCCCACTTCTCTTATCTGCTTCTTAAGGTCCTCTATGGCCTGTAACCAGCTTGTATTTTCATTTGGGGCTTTTGGTGCAGGAGTTCTGACCTCACAGTCTTCCTCCATGCTTTGAGCCTCTTTGCCCCTAAAATAGGAGTCCAATGCTGAACTTTTCTGTTTATTTTGTTTCGTTTGCCTAGGCATATTGCCACTTAATTACTTGATTTTGGGGCTTGTTGCCACAGTAGGACTCTGCCACCAGACAGGGGAGCTTCCGCCCAAACGTGGGGTCTTCACAACTTCCGCCAGTTGGGTGGCCTCTGTAAAGCCTCCACCCACTCTGGCAAGTTGGATACCCACCCCAAACCTCCCCCCCAGACCACAATCCAGATCCAGGCAGTTTAAAGCAAAAGCGATTAACCCCCAGACTGATTGCTGGATCTTCCTACAGTTCGCAGACCAGGAGCAAGAGCCACTACTTACGCTGCCAAATGGCTTCTGTGCAGCTGTTTCTTCAGCAGCTTTTTGCCCCCAGGGGAGGAAGCCACGTGTTCCCCAAATACTGGTCCTAAAGTCCATAGGGCACTAACCTCTCACTTTGTCCTAGGCATATCTGTGCTGATAATTCTGGAATCGCCACAATTGCTGGTGTTCTGGGGTTCCACCAGCTGGCTGAAGGCCCGGTCGCCCTGGGGCTAAAACTGCGGACCTGGGCCAGGCTCTGAGGGCTTCGCTGTAGGTTCCCAGCGGGCTGTGCTGCCTGCTCTCAGAGTGCTGCGCTGGCCGCTCCCTGCAGGACTGCTGGGCTGTCCTCAGCAGGAGGTTAGCTTCTCTGTGCCGTTCTGTGGGTGCTGGGTATTAGTTGACAATTTAGATTTATTTAAATTCCTGATCTGAAATGCAAAAAAAAATCCCCTACTTTTAGTGTTGGATCTTACCTATTGGCAGAAGGAAGATAAATCTCTAATCTTGTTTCACTGGGGGCCAGAGTATTCCAAAAGATTCTAAAGCAACCAGGTAGATTTTACTGAGTTTAGCCAAATAAATGTTACTGGAATTAATCTGCCTCAGGAAAATCAAAGGGCTGCATCAGACTCAGGGGTTTTAATTGACTCAAATGTGATGCTTTGTCTGTCTCCTATAATCTCTATTTTCCTGTGCACCTCTCTGAAATGTTGCAAAAATACAGGTCCCTGGGAATAGCAACCTTTCTATCACCTCCCTAGAGAGAGCAAATAGAACTGTAAGTGGCAATGACGTTAGTGTTTTAATGTGTGAAAAGTCAAATGTGGATTTTTTTACTCTCTGGCAAAAGCTCCCAGGTATAATTACAGACAAAAGCAGATGCTTCTTGCTCTGTTGCTTTTCACTGCTTTCAGGAAGCAGTGGTTATTGAAGCTTTCTTTTGGATTAGCATTCCTAAAGAATCACGACCATTTTTATCAGATCAACCCTATAGTCACCTTTCTTCAGGTTGATCATTCTTAATCTCTCCTTTCCTCCAAGAACCCAAAGTGAAATACCATTTATGACTTTTGTGCAAGTACTGCCCTCTAGTGCTTACACTTAGCTCAAAAAACCTTTTTGTTAAGAATTCTGAAACATTGCCTTCTTAATAGGCAGTTTCAAACTAAAGAAAGTTAATGTCAAAGGCACCCTGTTAAAATTAAGTGATTTGACTGTCGTCCAAAAATTGTGTTAGTCCTCGAAATTATACAAAAAGTAAAGCCTTTGGGGGAGAGAGGGTGTTTAAGTTCTTTTGTGGGAGAAGTAGATGGATTTTAAGTTCTTTCCACATGAATGAAACATTAATAAGAGAAATTCATCATTGCCAGGCTTCCCATAGAGGGTATTCTTTATTAGTGACATTTTTTGGCTTTGCCTCTGTACCTCTGGCCTGCTTTATTTCTCTCAGGATGTTCAAATCCTTTTGAAGAATACTAGCCACAAAACTCACCTTTTTCATTGCACTTTGAAAAAAAAAGTCAAGTGTAAGACAAGAAGATAGTGATCACACAGCCTTTTAACGTGCAATGTAATATAGAGAGCAAAACACCTTTATTGGAAATATTTCTAAAATCTGGTGCGGTAGAAAAAACGTCAAAAGCAATTTTGTTTTCTGGAAGTGACCTACCTAAAAGTCAATTTAGATACACTCCAGTCATGTCTATTCATTGATTTTATAAATCTTTTTAAACTTCAGTGATAAACCAGATATAGAAAACAAAAAGTTTAGGCTACCATTGACTGAATTTGTTTCTCCAATTTGATAATCCCTCATCAAATTATATGAGACACTACAGTAAACAGTGTAGTAGGAGTTCTGGATTTGGAAGTCAGCAGGCCTGAATTTGAACCTGACCACTACCTTGTCACATTAGCCAACCCCTCTGGGCTTCAGTTTCCTTATCTATAAAATGAAGAAGCTGGACTAGGGGACTTCTAAAGATACTTCCAACTCTAAATTCATGCTTGTATGAAATGGAAAAAAGCTAATCTTTAATAAGATTATACATTGAAAAGAATATTATTCATACTTTCCTACAAAAGTAAACTTTGTAATTTAAAATTTTGTTTTTGTATAGAATAAAAAACTGTTGCACTATTTCTATAGTTGGCAAACAAGCATTCTACCTTAAGGTAGAAAACTCAGATCAAATTTAATGCAGTGTTGTGCAACAAACTATATTTGATATTTTTCACATCAGTTCAGTAGGTATATCTACAATAACTTAATAACTAATTATCTCTATACATATTTAGATGTTCCTCCTAGAAAAGCTATTATTTTCTTTCTATTTCACTAATTTAGTTCAATTCAATTCAACAAATATTTATTGAGGGCAAAAGAGCTAAGATTACAATCAAGGATCACCTACCCAGCAAAACTGAGTATAATCCTTGGGGGGGGGGGGCGGATATTCAATGAGACTGAGGACTTTCAAGCACTCTTTATGAAAAGATCAGAGCTAAATAAGAAATTTGACTTTCAAATATAAGACTCAAGAGAAGCATAAAAAGGGAAGTAAGAAAGGGAAATAATAAGGGACTTAATAAGGTTAAACTGTTTACATTCCTACACAGGAAGATGATATTTGTAACTCATAATACCTTTCTCATTATTAGGGTAGTTAGAAGGAGTATATATAGACAGAAGGTACAGGTGTTGAATTGAATATGAAGGAAAGATATCTAAAAAAAATCAAATTAAGGGGTGGGAGAGGAAGGTACCAAGACCAAGAGAAAGGGAGAGGTAGAATGGGGTAGTTTATCTCACATAAAAGAGGCAAGAAAAAGCTTTTACAGAGGAGGGAAAGGGGAGGGGGGTAAACCTTACTCTCATCAGACTTGACTCAAAGAGGGAATAGCATACACACTCTATTGGGTATGGAAATCTATCTTACCCTATAGGAAAGTAGGAGGGGAAGTAGAGAAGGCCATGGTTGGGGAGGAGGAGTGATAGAAGGGAGGTCATATTGGAATAGGGAAGTAAAATACTTCTGAGGAGGGAATGAGTGAAAGGAAAAAGAATACAATAAGGGGGGGCAGGGAGTTTAGATGGAGGGAAATACAGTTAGCAATAGGAACTGTGAAAAAAAATTTTGAAGCAAGTTTCTCTGATAAGACCTCATTTTTCAAACATATAGAGAACTGAGTCAAATTTATAAAAAATAAGAGCCATTCCCCAATTGATAAACAATCAAAGGATGTGATCAGTTTTTAGATGAAGTAATCAAATCTATATGAAAAAAATGTTCTATTAATTGGAGAAATGCAAATTAAAACAATCCTGAGGTACTACCTCATATGTATTACATCAGCTAATAGGACAGAAAAGGTAAATGACAAATGGTGGAGGGGATGTGAGGGAAATGAGACATTAATAAGTTATAAACTGATTCAACCATTCTATAGAGTAATTTGGAACTATGCCCAAAGATCTATAAAATCATGCATACCCTTTGACTTAGCAATGCCACTACTAGGTCTGTATCCCAAAAGAGATTTTTAAAAAAGGAAAAGGACCTATATGTACAAAAATATTTATAGCAGCTCATTTCTGGGGGGCAAAGAATTAGAAACTGACTGCATGCCCATTAATTGAGGGATGGCTAAATAAGTTGTGGTATGTAATGATGAAATATTATTGTACTATAACAAATGATGAGCAGGATGGTCTTAGAAAAACCTGGAAATATGGGTTGATGCAAAGTGAAATGTACTATATACAAAGTAATAGCAATATTGTAAGATGATTAGTTGTGAATGACTTATCTGTTCTCAACAATACAACAATCCAAGACAACTCTGAAGGATTTATGATAAAAAATTCTATCCATCCCCAGAAAAAGAACTGATGGTTTCTGAATACAGATTGAAGCATACTTTTTAAAAACTTTATTTTTCTTGGAGTATTTTTGGTCTATGTTTTCTTTCACAGCATGACTATCATGGATGTTTTTCATAACTACACATGTATAACCTGTATCAAATTGGTTTCTCAATGGAGGAACGGGGTAGGAAGGGAGAAAAGGAAGGAATTTAGAACTGAAAGTTTTAAAAAATGAATGTTAAAAATTATTTTTATGTGTAACTGGAGAAAAATTTTAAAAATTTTTTAAAGCAAATATTTATTTAGTATTTTGAGCAAGGTGAAAAACAGTATGGCTAAATGGACAGAAGATAGTTTTGAAGTCAACCTGGATTTAATTCTTATCTCTAATATAAACAAAGCTGTATGACCTTGGTGTATTAGCAAGCACCCTAGCATACCCAGGATGGCCTGATAGCACAAGTTCTTCTGATCTACTTCATAAAAGAAAAACAGCTTTAAAGGGGTTAACAACTTTACTTTAATTACAGAGAGAGAAGTGAATATAGAAAATACAAGCAGAGAAATTAGCACAAAGACCAACAGACAGGGCTCCAGCTGTCTGAACATAGCAATATTACTATACACTTTATATACATCACTGAGAGCACAGACATCTAAACAGTCAGGGGACTCTGAACATACAGCTACTTATAGTCTTGACCAGCAAATCAAAAGATCCTTCTTATGAGTGAACCCTCAAAGCAAAATGTCAACCTCCCAGAATACATAACAAAGACTTGGTCCCTGATTGTCTCAGTGTCAGAAGGCACAAAACCTACTTGACTTAACACAGCTGTGAATTATCAGGAGATTAATTATCAAAGCAGATTAATCTTTCAAGTGTTTACAATTTAGCCTGAGCCTAGGAAACTGAACTTCAGAAAAATGACTACAACAAAAAATCCCACTTTGCTTATGTTTGCACTTGGACAAATTATTTAACTTCTGGTAACCCCAGACATCTCTGAGGCTGTCAGAGAAGGTGCTAATCTCCAACAGTGAAGGAAATTTACATAAAAAGAGGTTCCCACATTATGACACCCCCTACCTTATGACCCCCCCTAAAAATGTGCAAAGCATTAATATTCCTTCACCTCTTTTATGAAAGAGCTCAGCCCAGTTGGAAGCTCTTCTAATAGAATCATAAAATAGAGCATATTCTATAGAAAATTTTGTGCTTTAATGTTAAAAAGACATTTTAATAACTTAAAATTTTATCTTTTAAAACTATAACCTAGAAAAATATTGCTTGAAAAATAAATACCAATTTTTTAAATCAGATTTTTAAAAACATTGCAATGATCAGAAAGAGGGGAAGCAAATGCCACCCAGTGGTTTTTTAAAGAATTTTTTTGCTTATGTTATGCACAAATTTCAAATTGTGCATATTGTGAATGTGCAATTATTTTAAATCATACAAAAGTAATAAAGCACAAATTACAAATTGTGCTTAGCCAATATTTAAATAATGATTTTGTCTCATTTATCTCGTTATATAATAGATACTCTTTTTCCAGAATAGAATAGGTGTTTGTCTAAAATATACTAATTTCTAAGAAAGTTTTTTTGAAAATAAAATACTCTGACAGACTATGGGAAGTTTATATTCAAATACACATAACAGGGAACACTCCCACCCCCTTGTACTATGAGATAAATTTAGTGGTCATGACACATGTACTACAAATATGCAGTGAATTCTAAATAGCCACCTATCAAATCTCAAGGGATATAACTAACCCAAGTCTAGCAGCACTTTAACACCTCTTATTAAATGAACTGTAATTTGATTCAGAAGTTAGAATCCTACCTCAGAAGAAAACATAGCAAATGTTCACAAAGGTATTTTAGTGTGGACTTTTTTGTCAGTTGTAGGTATATTTTTTTTAAAGTTTGAGTATACAGGAGAGGTTAGTAGCTCCTGAGAAATTGTGAAAACACAACATATTATGTAAATATGAAATGAATTGTAAGATAGTCTTCATTTTACTTTAATATCTTCACAATAAAAAATATCACTGCAAAGCCTCACAAATATCTATTATGAATCATTTCCCTATATCATAGTTCCCAATAATCACCCCGGTCTTGGAAATATTCATACAGTTTTCTTCCTCCGGTAAAAATGATGGCTTTCTAGTAAAAAGGTTAGCTCCAGTTAAGCACTGATAGCATATATTACAAATATAAAATTCAGTTTGCTTTCATTTAGCAACATTTATTTTATTGTTCTGTTGTTGGGCAGCTAGGTGGTGCAGTGGATAGAGTGCCAGGTCTAGGGACAGGAAGATTCATCTTCCTGAGTTCAAATCTGTCCTTAGACACTTACTGTGTCACCCTGGGCAAGTCACTTAACCCTGTTCATCTCAGTTTTTCTCATCTGTATAATAAACTGGAGAAGGAAATAGCAAACCACTCCAGTATCTTTGCCAAGGAAACAAGTCTGACACAACTGAACAACAAAATTGAACTTCCTTATTAGTTAGGGGAAGAGCTAGTCCTAGCACCTCAGTATCTTGACTCCCTACCTAGAGCTCACCATTAAACCATGTGGCCATTCAGCCTTCTAGAGACCAGTCCCTAAGGCAGTGGTCACAAACTCCAATACTGATCCCTATGGACTACATATTGACCTAGAAATCTACAAATTAACATTTTCTATGTTGTATTTTTATTTATCCAAATGACATTTTAATTGGTTATAGCAGTACTAAGGAGTTTTGAGGAGCTGATTGAGGCTCATTGGACGGCTAACAATTCTGCCTTAGGGAACTTAATCAACTCATTTTTAGAAATCTGGCACTGGGTCTTAACTATCCTGATTGGTGAGTGACTACAAATTCACATGCAGCTCTATTTAGTGCCAAATTTCAGAGCCCATCTATTTCAGTCATCTTCTTGCCATCTGCCCATACCATTCCCCACGTCCACCACCCCTGCTTTCTACTTCTTGCTCTGCAAATTTTAATGAAATCATTAATGTCACTGATTTTAGAAAAACAATATCAATGCTTCTCCCATAGCTCCATTTACCATCCCTGTGATTTCTCAGACCAAAGCACCCTTCCCTGGCCACCATGCCCTTGTCTGTGTCCCCATTAGAATGCAAGCTCCTTAAGGGTAAAGACTGTCTTCTGCTTTTGTATCCTTGGAACTTAGCATTCAGAGTACTAGGTCCATAGTACTCTAAGTTTTTTCATTCATTTATTATTTCTACTTGTAACAAAGGTCTAGCCAAAGGAACCCTATCCTCGAAGCAGAAACAATGTACTCTGCCTCCTACTAGCCCACATTAAAGAGGCTGAGGAGACTACCAGAAAACAGAGATGTCAACCTCCCAGAAGATTGTAATAATAGTTATAGTTGTTACTGGATCCTCTTTAAAGCCCTTCCATCAATTCATGTGGCAAATCTTTTGTGTCCTTTAGTATTTCTTCTATGTTTAGGAAATAAATGCCTGTCCCATGCCTGATTCATATAGTACACTGAGAGCTTTTTTACTTCTCCCACATTGGGGTAACCTAAACCTGAGCCAGAAATCTACTTTTAAGAATTTGTTCCTGTAGTAGGGGCTTAAAGAACTAGAGTGAGAAAAGTAATCCCAGGCCTCATCTGTCTCTCATTAGAAGTCAGTCTCCCTCAGCATCCAACCAAGTCCAGATTATCTACACAGATCCAGAGCAGAGCAACCCCTTAAGAAAGAAAGCATATTTTTTAAAGTAGTTTTTAGGACTGCTAATTAGACATTTTATATTTCACATTTTCTCCAACAAAGTCAGGCCAAAGACTTAGGTTCCTCCTCTTGTTAGTGGTTGACTTCTCTGTTTCTTTTGCTGTCAGACATTTTGAATCATTGGACCCAGGGCCTCCAACCTCTCAAACTTATAATGGTGACTCCAAAGCCTGGATGTTTGATCATGTTCTCAGGAAAGAAAATACGTCAGAAAAGGAAGCCAAGGAGCCAGGTACTGCATTTGGAAGCTGTAGTAGGGTAGGAGAAAGAGTTCAGCCCAATATTCCACCTCCTTCACCAAGGAGTCTAGAGAGAGAATGCATTATTTACTCCAGGGGAAAGAAAGTCAAAGCAAGAAACCAAGCAGGAAGCTGTTTCTTCTTTTTAAAGGTCCACAAAGTTATCAGTTCCTCAAGCTCAGCAACCAATGATGAGATCACTTCATTATTTCAAAGCACCCACCATTCAGCACTAAGCCACCCACATGTCCAGAAATAGTCAAGGAATTCATCTCCCAAAACCAAGTGCTAAGTGAACATACTTGGTTGGCCAGAACCATGACAGTCAATCCTGAGTATACTCCATGGGATTGGAATGCCCTCATTATACCTTGAAAAGTTTGCTCAAGAATCACTTTCTAGAGGCAGCTAGGTGGCAAAATGAACAGAGCACTAGCCTTGGAGTCAGGAGGAATTGAGTTCAAATGTGGCCTCAGACACTTAATACCATGTGACCTTAGGCAAGTCACTTAACCCCAATTGCCCAGCCTCCCCCCTCCAAAAAGCAAATAGATAAATAAATAAGAATCATTTTCTACACAAAGGCTTTCTTGATTCTTCCACCTGTTAGTGCCCTCTCCATTTTTAACTTTCTATTTATTTTTTACATATATGCTTATTCAAATACATTTTCCTGCAAGTTTCTAAGCTCCTTAAAAAGAAAGCTATATGTTATTTTTATCATAAATGCTTATTGATTGATTTCCTCAGACTGATTTTTTTTTAACCTTCAAGGAAAACTTTTTCATTGTTCTGAGCTTCTCAAAATCTTTGACAATCATATCTATTTTGTCATTTCTAGACCCATAATTAATGAACATTTCAAATCAACACCCCCCCCCAAAACAAACAAACAAACAAGGAATCACTTAATGATCGCAGGATGCTAAGAATTTTTAAAAGTTAATGTAAATTTAATTTTAAGGCTAGACAATTAATAAAAGGAAGTAGTCATCTGACCATTGATTGTCAAGACTTAACAAGAACCATTAGGGAGAATATTTAATGATTCATTAAAATGAGACTAAATCCTTTTAGGGTTGTATCCCAAAGAGATCATAGAAGTGGGAGGAAGACCCATATGTACAAAAAATATTTATAGCAGCTCTTTTTGTGGTAGCAAAGAATTGGAAATTAAGGGGATGCCAATCAGTTGGGGAATGGCTAAACAAGTTGTGGTATATGAATGTAATGGTTGGGGTGGGCAGAGAGAAGAGGGAGAGGAAGAAAATTTGAAACTCAAGGGATTGTGGAACTGAATCTTATAAACTAAAAGTAAACAAACAAATTAATAAAGACAAAAAATAATTTTTAAAGTAAAAAAAGAGACTAAATCAGAACTTTGAAAGTATTTTCATTTTGTCAATATACAAGTAGGTGTTTAGAACTCCGTGAAAAAAGGTAGGATTCAAACATTCATTCTACAATCATTGACTCAACAATTAGATTTTTTATTTCTAGCATATAACTCCTGAGTCTTCTCAAATCACAGGTAAAAGAATTTGCCATCTTCATTCAAAACTCTAAATACATATTGCTAATTATCTCCCAAATAAATATTTTTCTCATGTTTTAAATCATTATAAGCTGATCTAATTTGCCTTAAAAAGGCTCATAACTATTCAGAAATAAGTGGCTAGTTAGCACTTTATATTTGTACCTGATATCATTGGTATTATAAAATCAACAGGCTACTTACTGTCTTTCTGACTTTGTGGAATCAAAATTAACTTTGTTACCATGAGTTACATGACCTTTAAAACATACAAAATTAATTAATGAGGCAATGGGTTGGTATTAAACAGAAAGTATTGCTACAGGTGTTAGCTAAGAATATATAAATAGAATTGTCTGTGCTATGTTTTGAAACCTTTTGTTATTTTGCCAAAATGAAATCCACATTAATATTTTTGAATAATAAAATGATTAACCTGGAATTTAAACACTGTAATGTCTGAAGATCATAACTGAAAATTTATTCAAATGAAGCTATGAAAGAATATTGTGAAACTTCCTTTTAAATGTCATAGAACATTTCTACAATGCAGGGCTCTGTTTTCTTCTTCAATAGTCCCCACAACTCCCAGGAAGTTAGTGAAATTAACGTTCATGCACCAAGAGCAGAACAATTTGTCTGAAAAATTATAGTAAAACTTACAACATGGATTAATGTTAAAATCACTGAAAGGTTAAATAACTGTCAATATAAAAGTCCCTCCACTTGAAAATCAAAAGATTTTTTTAAACTGGAACAACTGCAAACTTTGTTTGAAAAGAGTTAAAGCCCAGCTGTTTTTTTCTCTTGTTTATGTCATTTCTGGTAAAAGAAATTCTGTGATTTGAATTTAGTTAACGATGCTGACAATACACACAAGCCCAAAGAGAAAAATGATTCAACCTTTCTAGGTTGTTTTGGTCCAAGTCGTAATACTGAAGGTAGTAAATATTTTATTTGGGCCTTGGTGACAAAAATAAAGAAATCTTCCCAAACTACCAAATAGGTGGAACCAATAGGTAAAACAGGAGAGGAGTAACATTTACATAAACTTCAGATAAGACCAAAATACAAAAAAAAATAATAATAATAATTTACCAGATTTTTATTTGCTAGGCAAATTAATCCACTGCCCCAGCTTTTCTGTAAAAATATAAAATAAAATCAATTTTAATGTTAGCTTCTCTAAAATACTAATAATTTTGATTAAACAACTAAGCTCTTTTTTAACTAGCCTAAATTTGCACTGTGCACTTGTATTAATAATGCAATATTCACTATGCCTATGGCAATTATAAATAGGCTTATGTGGTTATTAATCACAAAATATATCAGTCTCTCTATATGGGGGATAAAGCCAGAGAATTTATTAAAATACCAAATAACCGAGTCCCAAAACCAGAAAGTCAAAGCCATCAGGATAGTTATGAAATTGGCACCAGTAGTTAACATAGTAAACAACCACATTCTTAAGCCTTCAAAACAGAACAGGCTACTTCAGGCAAAGGTCCTTCTCTCCCGACTCTCAGCAACTGCTCAGCATCCAGGAATCGTGCTCACAACAGCTCCGGCCCCCCGCAGTTCCAGTTCCCGGCAGCCCCCAACAAGAGTCCTTAGCAGAAATTCTGGCTGGCTCAAAAAGAGATTTGGGCCTCGACCTCTACCTTGGCTGCTGCTGCTGCTGCTGTTGCTGTGGCCACCAACAGTCCCCAACGGAACTCTAACTCTTCTTCCGCTTCCTCTTGCCCCTCCCCTTCCTGCTATGTCAGCAAGTCCAATGGGGCATAGAAGATCTTTAAATCCCATAACCCTTACAGCACTGTGACACAATACACTAAATTGTAGTAATTTTACTTCATTCAATTGGATTGCATAATACTGATGATGATATTGGATTACAGGGTAAGAAAAGATCATGGGACCATAAATTTAGCACTATAAGATTTCTTAGAGGTCATAGAGTCCAAACTCCTCCTTTTACAGATGAGGAAACTGAGACTCAAAAAGGTTAAATGACTTGCCCAAGATTATAGAGACAGCAAGTAGCAAAGTGGGATTCAAATACAGGTCCCTTGACTGCAAATTCAACAAGCTTCAAAGCATTTATTAGGCACTTACTATATACCAGGCAGTTTGCAACTTTAAAGGCAAAAAATGAAACAAACCAGTACCAACAATCACTGAGCCATGCTGAAAAATGCTGAAAGATCTTTACTTTCCTCCTTTCCCATCTTGATTCTACTATCAAGTATTTTAATGATGTCCTTACTAAAACCCTGTCCTCTACTTCAAAAAGATCTTTCACATTCAATCATTCCCACTGCAACCTTCCTATTTCAAGCCTTCATCTCTTCACACATAATCATAATTAGTCAGATTCTCAAAGGCAAACAAATGTCTGAACAAGAATCCTCTCTAAAATATGTCAGATACATCCTTTTCAATCCATTCCTTTTTTAGATAATTCTACTTGGAATTGGGTTGTTTGGGTTGTTGTTTTTTTTTTTGTCTGGATTTTTTAAATAGAATATTTATATTCCAGTATTATCTTCTCCACCCACTGAACTACCCCTTATAACAATGAAAAGCAGTTGGGCAAAACTGTTTACAATGGCTTCAACAACATCCTGCACCTGTAAGTTCCTCAACTCTGTCAGGAGGAGGGTTTTTTTCATCTCTTTTCCTTTTGGGGATTGCACATTGCAATTAACCTGAGTTGTGTCCTTTTTTAGTATTCTTTTTATTATTACCATTATAGTCATCGTATATATATATATATATATATATATATATATATATATATATATATATATTGTTTTCCTGATTATTCTTATTTCAGTCTATATTGGTTCGTTTAAGACATTGCATTATTTCTTCAGACTCATATCTTCTCACAGAGTAATTCAAATTACACTCTACCACAATGAAAAGTTCAGCCATTCCCCATATAGTGAACATTTCTTTTGTTTCAGCTTTTTTTACTACCATAAAAAACTGGTAGCTTTAAGTGCCAGGAAATTTTTTCCTTTCATCAAGTTTTTCATTAACATCATAAAAAAACTCATAACTAGTCTTCCCACTTTTTAATTTATTCTCTAATTTCTCACATTATTAGCAAATATCTTTCCTAATACACTACTATGATACTAGTCCTCTACTAAAAACATTCCAATGCTTTCTACTGCCTACCTAATAAAGTGTCCATTTTTTGAGAGGAAAAATATCTTATATACTTCATTTGCTTTCTAGATTCACTAAGAATTTTTACCATTAAACAATCATCTGTTTCAAAGGGTACACAGTAAAAAGATGGCACTGAAGCAATTCAGAGTGTTCATGTTATTAACAATATTCCTATGGAAATAGATCATGTAAAGGCCTTTTGTAAATCTATGTAAGGGGTAGACCATATGCCCCTTTTACTCGACTACCCCCCTGTAATGAGTAAGACAGGTGAAGTTAGAGTAATGTAAGGAAAGAAAGTGATAGAAACAGAGCTTACGTACAAAGAAAGCTAGGTTATGGTTTAGTTTTTTTTTTTCTCTCCATGGGGTTAATGGATTGTAATGGGATTAATAATACATCCTACTTCTTCAGCAAAAAGGCCGTGTTCTCAGAGGCACAAAGGAAAACTGATTAAACTTTTTTTAGTCAATTTCACATAGATGGCCAGCAAAACTATTAAAAAATATTGTTTGAAAACTACCTTTAAGATATTCTGTCAACAAAGGATTGTCACAGTCCCTCCAATACCAGAAATATTTTCCTGTTAAAGAAAAATCCTTTTCTAATGCAAGCTGCTATATGCAGTAACAGAAGATCCTGACTTCCTTAGATATTGGTTCAAATACTGATTTGTTCTTGTAGACATTTATTTTATTTTGGGAACTTCCTCCCCCTTTGGGGCAGAATTAAAAGGTCTACAGGGACAAAAATCTCTTCCTAGTATGTCGGTGTCACCCCACCCACCCACCCATCCCTGGCATTGTAAAAGTCTGAAAAGCCCCAAACTGCACCTGTAGTTGGCAGTCGTTTAACAATTTCCAGTTTCTATTGAAAAGCAATCTGTAAAACAAAAGCACTCTTAAAATGCACACTATCCACAGGAACCCTTTTAAACCACCTTTAAATTTAGAGGAAAATGCTGATGCAAATTTTTAAAAAATGAAGAAATCCGGAAGAAACTTCAATGTAGTCCCTGAACTGAATTAAAATCTAAAACGGCAAAGTTTGATAAGAGCTTTTCTTCAACAAATCGAGCCTTTTTTTTAAACAAACTGACATCCATTCCTCCAAGTAGGAAAAATTTCTCTACAGAAATGGCGAGCTCTCGGGCAAGTATTTACAAATATTCCCAAAAGGAAAAAACACTCTTTAAATCAATTTGTTTCACACGGCAAGCCTCTTCCCTCACACTGTGGACTTTGTTTTCAGTGAAACCTTGATTTGGGGACTAATTTTAAATTAGCCTCCTTATTAAGGTTTAATTTAACTTAATCCAGACTGGATTTTCAGGCTTCAGAAAGCGAGGCTATTTCTCGAGCTTCTAAGTGAGAGTCAAGGAGGGAAAACAAGTGACGTAAACACTTGGCCCTCGGGTCTCAGGTCCTCGCCCAGTTAACCTGAGGCGGGAGCCAAGGAGGGAGCCAAGGAGGGAGCAAGCCAAGGCCCCATGGTTCAAGCTTAATTAACTTGAAAAAAAAAATCGCGCCCCTTCGCCTTTAGCCCCCACTTCCAAAGGGGCAACAGCGGGGGGCTCATGACGTAACTCGGACACCCTGAGAACGCACACGGACTCATAAAGGAGCCGGGGAGCTTGGGCGTGAATTTTAATCAACGTCATTCTTAAGTTAAATTTAAGTCAATGACGTCCTGCAGATGGTGCTCTGGGCCCGAGAGGAAGTGGGAGGATTTAAAAAAAAAAAAAAGCTGAGGCAAAAAAGACTGAAACCGCCCCCTGAGATGACTGACAAGTAACTGCAAGACCCCGCAGAGGGGCCGGGGACCTCGAGAAGGAAGCGGTAGTGGTAGCTCTAGAGACCGTTGGGCGCCTAAGCCGCCGCCCGCGCGCCTTTGAATAGGTTTCCCGCGCGTGCGCGCGCGCCCTTGGAGAGGTAGGGGCGGGTATCTCCCCCGGAGCTGCGCGCGGAGAGCAGGGCCCCCGAGTTCGGACACGTGACGGGGAATGCGGTATTTCTGGACCAATCAGAGGCTCTGGTGACAAGCGTCCGTGCGGGAAGGACTGGGTAACCCTGCTCTACTGCAGCAGCCCTAGTCTCTTCCTCTTCTTTTTCCCGGCATTCTCGACGTCAGTGTCTTGGGCCCCTCAGGCTTAGGTGTAAAGGGGATTATGTGTTACTAGAGGCTTTGTAGCCTTTCGCCCCTTTAGGCCGGGTTATCGACCGCTCCTGGAAAAAGGAACGCTTATTTGCCTCTCCTTGTTCTTCAGCGCCCCTCCCCCGCCTTCTTTTCCCTACCACCAAATTTAATTCTTCCGTCCAGAAAACCTCCGTCCTTCAATCTCTAGTTACCTGGGAACGCAACATGCAAAAAAGGAACGCGTAACCCTCGGACCCGGAAAAATGCTCGTTGTGTGACGTAGAAGCATCCTGAGAAAACAGCCTTGCTTTTTTTAGGCGCTAAAGAGGGCAGGCTGAAATTAAATTAGTAAAAAGAGAGCTAAGGACCGGCTGGTGAAATAATTTACAATCTAGTGACCCTTAGTGACCCAATTGGATGCCCCCTTTACAGCAGACAGTGGGCTTTATAGTTTAAACAGACTTTATGGACGTGTGGTAATTAGAAGTCTGGTTTAGGGGGTGTCTACTTTGTAAATATTTTTTATAATTAACATTTTAAATTACGTGCCCATTATCGCACACTTTTAAAAAAATTTAAGTTCTGTGTCATTACTCAAAACTGAAAAAAGGAATGGGTACTTCCCTCAGTTCTTCCATTAAGGAGAATGTTGTCCTCTGCTGACAGCCCGAGAAAATGGTCAAATGTTTTTGAAACAAAGTACTTTAACCAGCATGATTATGTTCAAGATTCCTTTAAATATCACCAAGCTATGCCTGCTCTGTGGCATAACCTGTTCTCTTTCAAGTCAGAGCTGTTCATTACACCGATACAAGTAGCTGCCTCCGGCCAAAGCAGTCCGTGGCAGGCTGTCAAATCTTAGGCTGATTAGTACATGAAAGAAGCTTGGAAAAGGAGAATGCTACTATTAATCAGCAGCTGCGGAATACCACTGCATCCAGTTCTAGGAAACGCAGTAGGGAATTTGTCAGCTCCTGGAAAATAATGATTGTACGGTCATGTTCTCCAAGGCCGTTTTGAACTGATTAGACATAGAAGAGAATGATTAGTAATAGATGAAAGAAAATGCATTATCCCGAATGAGTAAAGCAACGTTTGGACATGTACACCAAGTAACACTTTAAAAATGCTTTTGGGGGAATTGGTAAAACTACTAGGAAGCTGAGGGCAGTGCCTTACTTATTTTTGCAACTATCTTATCACCTAGGACACAATAAGCACTTAATATCTGTAGGATGAAGGAACACATATGTATACACAGATAGTACCTTTGGATTTTTTCAGCCCCCAACCAGAAAAAAAAAAAGCCTTATTAAATCCCTTCTACCTCTATTAAAAACTTATACTTCCAGAAAAATTATAAGAATGTTAGGGATCTTAAGAGATCTTCTAGTCCAACCCCTTCATTTTAAAGATGAGGAAACTCAGGCAACTTGCCTAAAGTAACGTAGGGATTTAATATCAGAGTCAATAGAAGAAGACCCTCCTCCAAAGCCTTGCAAAGTCGTCTCCTCCACACCGGGCTGCCTCCAGTACGGCTCAATGTTTTCCATTTACAAAAGGCAAAGCTATAAGGGAAAAACGTTTTGGATTCTAAACTATTGCACAGTCGTAAAAACGTCCAAAATCATAATTATATTATATTTACAAAATAGGTGTCTTGACTTGTTAGTATTCTCCCTGACCCAACGGGTATTTTAAAAAAATTTACATTGTATATAAGTTGTATTCACTTAATTGTATACATGTTGCACCTCAACACTACCAACATTATCTCCTGAATGTAATTTCTTTGAGATGAGGCACTATTTAAAGTTTCAGGTTTGTTTGGTTTTAGTTTTTATATTCAAAGCAAAATGTTTTGTACATAAATAGTAGTTATTTAATAAGTGCCTTTTGGAGTTAATTACAAAATAGATATGTTATTGACCTGTTAGTCCCCTCCCTGCCCATTCCCATTATTTTATACTTATATTGCATATACTATTATATTCACTTATTTTCGTGCATGTTGGCTCCACCAACCCCCACCTCTACCTACCAGAATGTAAGAGATTTTAAGGACTATTTTTTTCTTACATTCACAGCACAATGATTTGTACTTGGATGTTTAATAAATGCTTGTCAAATTGAATTATAAAATAGATATTACTAAATTTTGTATAAATTAACTTAAAATGATTTTAAATGTGCTTGCTATCTACACTTTTTGTTATTTGAAAAGAACAGTGTTTATTTGATTTTATTTTAAATTCCTCTTATAAAAGCAATAAATTTTATTGTAAAAGTAAAAACCCATAATTTATTTTTAAAGTGAACAGGAATTTTCACATTTCACATTAAGATAGCTTACACTTGTCTAAGAAATTATATTTCTGTGTAAGGATTTACCTGAACAATAATTTTTAAATTACAGTACATTTAAGAAAGAAAACAGTGCTCATATGGCTTCATCAAAAGCAAGTAACACCAGATTAAACTAATTTCCTTTTGATAGAGTTGCTAGACTGATAGATCAGAGTAAGCAATTCTTTCGGACTTCACTCTCCCGGAGCTACATTTCCCTGTTAGGGTTCTAAGGGTATCCTTCAGGAGTTTGGGATTTCTTTCTTTTCTATTATCAGCTCAAGTTCCATTCTAGTATGTTTCCTCCACTCTTAGGTTCTTAGGTGCCAATGATTAATGTCCTAGTTCCAATGAACATCAATGAACTTTTTTTTTTTTTTTTTTTTTTTTTGCTTTTTGGAGGGCAACTGGGGTTAAGTAACTTGCCCAAGGTCACACGGCTAGGTTTTTGTTTGTGTGTGTGTTAAGTGTCTGAGGCCGGATGGGAACTCAGGTCCTTCTGACTCCAGGGCCAATGCTCTACTCACTTCGCCACCTAGCTGCCCTGGTCAATGAAATTTTACAGAAGAATATTTACTTCAAAGATATAGCAAGAACCAAAATACAGACATTACTCCCCAATTCTTGGAGGACAAACTCTATCCTGTATCAGTCATATAGGATAGCTTGATCCCTAGGGAGATTGAGAATGGGTTCAGACTTAATTCAGTTCTCTATAGCATTGGTCTCACCACATCCAAGTTCTATCAGTGTCTCAGCTACCACTGTGATAAGTCCCAAAGGTAATGTCTTGGGCACTGACACTGCTGAATTGGATGGCTATAAAACCCAGTATGAACTCCATTCCTACACCTCCTGGTAGCTTGTTCTTCTGATCTCCCAAAGCTCACAGGATCATTGCCATCTCCTTCACCTAAAATAAGAACAACTACTGAAACAAAGAACCACAGCCTGTGTTCATGGGCAACATGTTGGCCTCAGACAGAAAAGGCCTAAGATGTTTTTCCTTTCAACATCTCTCTTCTCTTACCAGAATACACCCAAGCAGAAAGTAGTCAGACTGAGGGGACTGACTGACCAAGATCAATGCCTTTTGAATATACCCCCACCTTCAGCTACACAGCCTGGGAGCCAAGGCTCTTCTTCATCATGGTTGGCAGACCAGAACCAATTACAGAATGTCTGCACATGCTCCCAATCTCTTCCAGTCACTTCCATTACACCTTTATACCTTTCTAGAAGCAGGCTCCCAAGGCTCTTCCATGTGGGGGATTGAATTAGCTGAGCACACTGATACCAGCTCACCACACGTATCTCCTAATCCCTCCCCTGCTTAATCTATAATCCTAGATTGTATTAACAGTCTATCACGCTATTCTTGTGGACTAGATGAGAAATGTGAGCTAGACACTAGTAAAGGATCATATATGTAGAGGTGGAAAGATCAATCATGCCATCTAGTCCAACCCCTTAATTTTACAGATGAGGAAACTGAGGCCCAGAGAGGACACAGAATTTGTTCAACATCATTCATGTTGTAAGGGGCAGAACCAGGATTTAAACCCAAGTCATTCCAAAGCAAGATGTCTTTTTTACTGTACACCATTTCCAGCATACAATAGTTACATGGATTTAAAACTGATTTACTAATTGAATGGTTGGTTCAATGTCAACTTAGAAAGAGGTCTCTTGGGAGTGAAGGATCAGACAATGGCCTCATGCTGTTAAAATCTGTTTTTGTTTCTCTGCTCTGTTTTGTTTTTTGCAATTAGTTGGATAAAGGCATAAATGACATATAATATAAATGATCAAATGTATAGACAGCACCAAAGTTGCAGGTATAGCATGTTAGATGAGAGATTCAGTATCCATAAAGATCTTTAGGGGATAGAACACAACCAAATCTAATGAAATAGTTTCTAGTATAAAGTCTTATCATTAGGTTCAAAAAGTGAATTTTATGAACAGAAAAAAACAAACAAACCACGAGACACATCTAGACTGGTATGTTGGGGGAAACATCTAGAGGGTTTTAACGAACCTCAAATTCAATTAGTTGCCTGCAATGTAATAGGCATAGTACCTAGGACTGGAGAAGTGAATAATACTATAGTCTACACTCATCAGACCTTTTGGAATATTATGGAATATTTTGCTAAGATTTAGATAACACATTTTAGGAAGGACATTGATAAGAGAATATCTAGAGAAAAATGACTGGGAAGACAAAGAGTCTTGAAATTGTTGTATGAAAATCAGTTGAAGAAATTGGAAATGTTTAGCTGTCAAGAAGTCTTAATAGGATACCCTGTTTTCAAGTATTTGTAAATTACTTATGGATTATATTTGTTCTGCTTCATCCTACAGTCATTTCAATTGTGTCCAGCTCTTGGGGTTTACTTGGCAAAGATACTGGAGTGGTTTACCATTTCCTTCTCTGATTCATTTTATTGATGAGGAAGCTGAGGCAAACAGGGTTAAATGACTTGTCCAGGGTCACACAGCTAGTATCTTAAAGTATCTTCTACTAAGAGATAGTGATTGAGTAGATACTGCACTAAGCTAGGAGTCAGAAAGACCTGGGTTCAAATTTGAGTTCAGCTACTTCCTGGTTGTGACCGTGAACAAGTTAATTAACCTCTCAGACTGTTTTCTCACCTGTAAAATGCCGATAATAACCTCTACGTCCCGGGCTTGCTGTGAGGATAAAATGAGATATATGTAAAGTGTTCTGCAAACCTTAAAGTGATATATAAATGCAAGCTGTTGTGATCTGTGACCTTGGGAGATTACACAACCTCTGGGTCTGTTGTTCAGTCATTTCCAGTTGTGTCCAACTCTTCATGACTCCAATTGTAATTTTCTTGGCAGAAATACTGGAGTGGTTTGCCATTTCTTTCTTCAGCTCATTTGACAGATGAGGAAACTGAGGCAAACAGGGTTAAGTGACTTGCCCAGGGTCACACAGCTAGTGTCTAAGACTGGAATTGCATTCAGGAAAATGAGTTTTCCTGATTCCAAGCCCAGTACTCTATCCACAGGACCACCTAGCTGTCCTGGCTCTCTTTACTCATCTGTAAAATGATGGGGTTGCAAAAAACAGAACACAGGTGTTCATACCATTTAACCTCATTATACTACCTTTAGGCCTATGCTCCAAAAGAGGGAGAAAAGAATGCATACTGGATGTTACAAACATCCTAAGGCTTTTATACAAATATATGTATTCAAAAAATTTTATAGCAGCTCTTTTGATGGTGGCCAAAAAACTAGGGGGGGATCCTCCTGTTGGAGAGTGGTTAAAAACTGTGGCAAATGAACGTAATGGAATATTATTGTGCCATAAGAAATGATGAAATGAACAACTTTGAAGGAAAATAGAATGACTTTTATGAATTCATGCTGCTATTTTGCCAGTTGTTGACAAAGTTACATGTACCACAATCTCCTGATCTCCAAGTCCTCTACCAATGCTACCTGAACACTCAACTCAAGGTCCTAATGCTAACTTTCTTAAGCATAAGTTAGAATTTGTATCTTAAGAAAGGGTGTAGTCTAATAAGGTTCAGATTCTGATAGATTGTTTTCAGGGGCTAGGAAATATTTTTTTGTCTAGTAGAAAAAATATGAAAACAAAGTAGCAATTCATGTGACATTTGATTTTATATCTAAGACATTAGCTCAGAAACTTTCACATTATTATTCTACTTAGTCTGATTACAGAGAACATCAGAGCTAAAACTTCCACCAGGTCTTACTGATAGGGTGAATATTCCATACAGAATTAATCCATATAACAACAACACATCTTCGGTGGAGTTGAAACAATTCTGTTTCAAAAATAATTGACAGCAGATTTAGATACAGAAGAAACAATGAATACTACAGCTAAAAAATAAAGAGTGCTGCAATTTTATTTATTTAACACTGTCATGGCTTTATTCAAAACACAGTTGCACAAAAGTAATAACTTCAAAGTTTTTAGGAGAGAAATTCTTAGAGGACTTAACACACTATATACATACTGCCTTACAAAGAGCATTAAAATAGGACAAAAACCTCTACAAAATATAAAACCCCTCCCTTACATATTTGCATGAAAATACCACCCACCAAGCAAAGTAAGTTTTAGAAGTTATTTGGAGGCTCTAGGTATTAACTTTTAAAATAAAAGAACTGTACTAATTCTGATTGCACAATAAGATGATTGATTTTTTAATGTAGATTAATTTTAAAACAGGTATTTTGAAAGCCAAAATTACATATGGAACTTAAGAATGCAAAGTGCCCGAAATGCTGCATTTCAGCTGTTAAAAATGAGTAAACTATTAGTCAAGCATCCCAAGACTACACCAACTCTGTCCCAAGAATATGATTTCACTTAACCAGACAAGCTTTTTGTTAATTGGATTTCTCTACAGATAACTTTGTAATTATACTCCTATGGGAACCCCAAAGTTACTAGTCACATTCTTTGAGCCCCAAGGGGAAAAGAAAAAATATGTACTGCCTTAAGTAATTTAAATGTGGACCAACAGAGAAGTATGACTTCAGTTCAAAGAGACATGGTCACCATTTGTTGATTCTGATTTTTTTCAAGTTGTTACAAATTTTCAAAACTTACAGGAAAAAAATTCTTTAGATAGTCAAGATTAGCAAAAAGCAACTGTCTGGAAAATTGAACTCCATGATAAAAAGTAGGGAATATATTTCTCTCTTTTTTAAAATTTAGAATTTATATAAAACATGAAAACTTAATAGGAAAAACACACATAGGTGCATACATACCATTGCAAAGTTTCCCCAAATTCTTTTCTTTATGGATATCCATTTTAAAACAAACTTTTATCTTAAAACCAATCTAGTTTCAAATATTTTTGCCAACTGCCTAATATGTGCCATTAAACTGTCTTAAAAGCTGGTTATGCTTCATAACAATGGGAAGAATAATTTAAGGCTCTATTCAGGAAAATAAAATATGCTTTGCAGATCTCTAGTCTGCAGCGTCCAAATCTTGATTCAGGAATCAAATATTAAATGTAAAGTCTATCCATGGATAGAATGCCTCATTAAACATTCACAGGCAGCTATGTGACATCTAGGGGACTCTGATATTGGTTCAGGAATCCCCTCTGACTTCACCCTTATACAATTAATTCACAATATCAACCAGGAGAGAGGGTAAGCAGAGGCTCTTGAACAAAGTCACAATATCAATCAGGAGAGAGTCAGGGTAAGCAAAGCCTCTTGAACAAAACTATGTGGATAATCATGTCTGTATTTGAGACAATTTTAGTCAATCCTCTCATTCAAGGGTAATCTATGAGAAATCCAAGCAAAGCAAAAAAAGGTGGTTAAGGGAAGGGCCTAAAGTTTTTGCTAGATTTCCTCAAATGGAAAGCAGCCTGTCTTCCATCTGGGGAGGATAAAAATCAGAAAGGACAAAGAAACTGCTAAAAGAGTAAAATGTATACCTTAAAGAACCCTGTCATGCCATGACTTGTAGCCTAAACAAGAAAGGGTTCACATATATGCTCAGAACTTGGAAAACATGAAATTTTCTTTTAAACACAAAGATCTAAACAGTCGCCTGGTTTGAGACAGGTTTCAGCAGCCTCTCCAACAATAAACTATAAAAATGCTATTTCCAAACAGAATCCTCACCATTCTGCTTCTGATTTAATTATGTAACCTTACAAAAAACTGTTAGCATCGAAAAACTCACTATCTTCTAACTAGACCTCTGGCCAGCTCTAAAGAATATAACCAATTTTTTCATCTCAAAGAGAGACTGTTGACTTTTCATATTACAGCATATAACAGCAACTTTGATTTCACCTAGTTTATAAATAACTTTAAAACCTTATGAACGAAATGCACCATACTACACCCGTGGAAAACCTGCCATATTTTAATTGTGAACTAATTAAGACCAAAACATTGAGCTTGAGTAAGAAAATTAAGATTTCAAATGAATTGCTAGGGAATTTGATAATGGGGTCAATCATTATATAGGACTGATTTTTTTTTCTATATACTGTATGTGATCACTAACAGGCTAACAAATCTTATTTGGAATGATAAAAAGGCAAAAATAGTAAAACCACACCTTTCCTATAAAAAGTTACATGTTATCTTCTGTAGGGACAGCATGGTACATAAAGAAACAGAGATCAACAAGATCATTCTATTGCAAACTGTAGAATAATGGAGTCTGGCCCATTTAATCATCTTCTTCTTCTCCTTCATCTTCAATATCTCGTTTCCTCTTTTCTCCTTGAACACTTTCTTCTTCTAAAATAAAGGAGGAAATTTTTTTAATATTCAGAATTTTACAAAAAAAAAAAAAAGACTCAAGGCATATATTAACTTGTAAATTTCTTTTAAGGTTAAAAGGAAGTTGTATGTCATCTCTCAAATTGTTGCAATTTAAATTTATTACAAAATACTTAACAGATTCTGAAACAATAAACTCAATTGGTTCATTATGCACCCTTGTGGTCAAATCATGTAGGACATTTTTTTAAAAGTCTCATCATTAAAATTGTTTTGTGACTTTGAAAACAAACACCCAAGTTTAACAGATTTCTACAGAGCCACAAATGAGGCCCAGAGATATTAAGCTTAACAATAGACCTTATTAGTTTAACTGTTTGTTTTTACGAGGCTAACAGAAAAGGCTGAGAAATATACACAGACACATGTAGGGTCACAATTTTCTTTTTGGAGGGGGGAAGGTAGGGGTCACAATTTTCTAACAGAAGAGTAGCTTCTTTTAATTTAACATTTAAATATATAATCTACCTTCAACTACAAAATCAGATTGATTACCTCCCAAAACGAAAAAAGTAATAGAGATCAAGATTCCTTCTATCTTCATATTAATTTTTTAAAAATTAAAATTAATTTAGTAAAACTCTTGAGTAAAACCTTTATTGTTATTTATATTTGAAAATACTGCTCTTAAAAAGATTCATATACCTTTTAAGAAGGTATTTAAAGGTAGGCATTTAAGCCGAGGAAAGATGAAATACATAAAATTATTCCAAATTAAAGCAATTTTTGAATTAAGTTATACCAAGAGATCTTAAAGTAGTTAATAAACTTTACCTTCTTCTTCCTCTTCATCTCCTCCTTCTTCAACATAGTCATCATCATCATCATCATCCTTAAAATGCAAGACAGTCAGTTAATCATCCCAATACAAGTAACCAATTAACAAGCATTTATTAAGCACCTCCTGTATACTAGGTCCTAGGAATACAAGAGAAAAAGAAATAGTCCCTGCCTTCAAGCAGGAGACAATATGTACACAAAGAAGTTTATACAAAATAACACAAATTAAATGGGGGGAGGAGGTGAGGAGTCCAGGAAAGGCTCCACGTAGAAACAAGAAAATGTTATAACATGTTATTTTGAAGACCACCTATACCTGCCTGACCCATATACCCCATCTTAAAATTCAAACCAAATTTCTGATTTCTTTAACAAAATAAATGATAATTTAGCCTGTTTCAAAGGAGATGGGCCTATTATTCTAAAGGTAAACGCAGGAGTCAGAACTGAAATTGATGCTGGCTGTCCAGTCAAACAGCCATTAATCACTTTTCTCTCCACATTAGGAATAATCTTGGACCTATATCATAAAAGACAATTAAGAACTAATTGTGTAGGAGCTGCTAGGTGGCACAGTGAGTAGAGCGTTGGCCTGGGAGTCAGAAGGACCTGAGTTCGGATCCTGCCTCAGGCACTTAGCGCACCCACAAACAAACAAAAACCTAGCCGTGTGACCTTGGGCAAGTTACTTAACCCCAAATGCCCTCCAAAAGGCAAAAAAAAAAAAATTTACTGGAGACAGAATCAGCAAATAATACATAGACAGATATGTATTTTTTTTTTCAGATACATAAGAGTATCTCGAAAGCTAAGGATAATGTTATTCTTTTAAGCACCAAATTTTATTTCCATTTTGGAAAAAAAAATGATAACTTTCTTGCCATCTAAAAACAACGACACACAATTTATCTGATCATTCAAAATTATAAATATCAACTCCACTGCTGTGCTGAAATAATGGGATATTCACAGGGTCCACCAAAGTGGGGATTAATGTCCTCACACTATGATATTTTTCCTGGTCTTTTCCCTCACTCTCACTTAGCCCTGTCTCTAGTACCTCTATCTCCAACCCCCTATCTTCCTTCTAATATGCTGGGAAGCTGAACCACATTAGGATTTATAAAGTAAAAGCAGGCTGAGCTAATCTGTGAACAGCTTCTCCAATGAATAAAGTATATGACCTTTAGGCATGGACTTATAAATACTATTTAGCATCCATTAAAGTAGTTGGGTAGCATAGTAAAATGGTAGAGTTAGAGTCAAAGAGACCCAAGGTCAAATCCTGCCTCAGATGATTACTAGCTGTGTGACCCGAGGCAAGTCATTTAACCTCTCAGCCTGTTTCCCCATCTAGAAAATGGGAATAACAATACTAGCACCCACCTCCCAGGTTTGTTGTGGTAATCAAGAGAAATAATATCTGTAAAATGTTTTGCAAACCTTAAAATACTGTATAAATATTATGGGGCTGCCCAGAAGCCTATTCTGATTGTTTTCTGTGCTACTAAAATCCATCCTGCCCTGGACCCCTAAAGAACCAAATAAACTTAGGAAGTAAGAATGAAAAAAAGGAGATCCAGACTATTTTCAGAAACTTCCTACTGTTTCACCAAGAAAAACAGCCACTTAGTGAATAAGACTCCAGGATTTAGGGTAAGACACAGATTACAGAGAAGACAGAATCTTAATTTTCTGCCATTCAGAGGGCCCTCCCAAGCCAAACTGCTTAATTCACATTTCAGCATCTGCAGAGGCAGTTTTTCTTTACTTTTCAGAACACATCCTCAGTCAGAAAACAGCAATCTACCTATATCTAACAAAAGAGTACAATATACTAAACAACCATGGAGGTTTAACAGTAAAATCTGGGAGCAAACTAAAGCCTGAGGTAAAAACAAAACAAAAACAAACAGGTTTTCCCCCAGACTCTAACTTAGTATGTCTTCTTGAGTTGCCATATTTTCCAGAAACACTGGTTCCAGAGTGTTCAGATGTCCTGAACATGTCAAGGATGAAGCATGCACACGAGTGCATGTGTGTGCAAGTGTACACATACACACACATGCACACATACCCCTTGCAACCAATATAAAGACATGGCTGGACTAAGCCCATTTCAAACATTCGCTAGCATTTGAATTATAGGACATATAAAAGTGCAGTTAAAGGATACACACCTAAAAAGGCATCACTGTGTAACCAAAAGTGTTTGGAACTAGAAGGTCTGGGTTCAGATCCCAGCTATGAACTTAACTATGACAGAAACAGTGAACTTGGGATACAAAATAGCCATATTTTTTATACATAGACAATGAAAATATATTTGACTTGACTATGTATGTTTCAAGGCTTTGGTTTTTCTTCTCTTTTTGCTCCCTCTACTCCCGGTGGGGAATGAGAGAGAAAAAAAAAGATTTTTGTTAAAAAAAAAAATTTTTTCCCAAGGAGTTTAGTAAAAGGCAACTAGGTGATACAATGGTTAGAGCACTGGGCATAGAGTTAGGAAGACCAGAGTTCAAATCCAGCCTCAGAAACTTAATAGCTATGTTACCCTAGGAAAGTCACTTAACCTGCTTGCCTCAGTTTCCCTATATGTAATATGGGGATAATAACAGCACCTACCTCCAAGGGGGGTGTGAGAATCAAATGTGATAATATCTGTAAAGTGCTGAGCACAGTGCCTGGCACATAGAAAGTGCCTAATAAACGCTTATTCCTTTCACTTCAGTCAAAGTAGTTATTGTTCTGATACTGGGTTAACCATTATAATTAGGTCAATCCATTTAAGTCTCTTCATCTTCAAAATCTCATCTACAGAACTATAGCTTTCAGCACAAAACTAGGCTTTCTTCAAAAACTTTAAGTCATGAGCTAAGGTCAGCTTCTTATCAGCAGAAAATAGAGAGCTTCCTTGTTGATGCTTAATTATAACACCAGAAATATCCTGATTCCCAATTTTCCTAAAGCCCATCATATACATTTTAATTCCCCCTGTGTCCTAAGAGCAGCTGAAAAAGAATGGAATAGGAAAAGGCACTCCAAGAAGAACCACCAATCCAGCCTGACTACTTCACCCTTCTCGGACAACTCAGCTTCCCAGAAGTCAGACTGCATTTTAACCACTGAGAAGCCTTTTCAGAAATGAAAACCTCTGCAGAGTCACACTTTTGTTAGGCCACACTTACAAGCGCTGATCAAAAAGTTGCAAGTATGCTATCTCCGATTTGGTCTTACATTTGTTTCACCTAAAGCTTTTTAAAAATAAAATCAGGTTCATACTCACTGGGACAGCAATGTGCTTACTGGCAAGAAAGATAATTTTCTAGAGTATTTATACTCTATAAAGTACTACTTGTTGAGAAATTAAGATAAATTTAGAAAATAAGCATCCATTTTCCCCAAATAAATGCCGCATATGGAATGAAAACAGATAAATTATCAATGCTAATGTAAACTGAGGCACTTCACTGCTAAGGAATGGATATAATCCAGTTTAGCCAAGTATAATGAAGAATTTCTAAGATGTTGAGGTCTAATTTTCTACTACTACATACCATCTAATTCACTCCAAAATCTCAAGCAAATAAAACCTACATTTCTCTGCACCTGTTTCTTAATTTAGAAATGCTCCTATACACACACACAAGCACAAGTTAAATTATATATAATATTATATATACCATTAGCAATCTAAAGAGATGGTAAATATGTCACTTACCACCCCTTCAGAATTGCTAAGGATTATGCAAGCACCGTAAGCACCAATTATTAACATGATTTTAAATCTTATGTTAATGAGATGTGGCATATGCTATTGAGGAGCTATACAAAAAAAAGGAAGCATCTTCATATGCATCAAAAATATAAAAAATAAGAATGTACAGCCTGAGTGTTTCACTGGGGTCCACAAAGTATAAAAGAACCAGAGGAAGGCCTACATGGGTGCTTTACAAAAGATTCTTGGAAAGAAATGGACAAGAATTGAAAAAATGTGGATGGGCTGGGACCTGCCTCAAATAATGTCACGAATCCGTTGGAGTATATTTTTAATTGAAGAAATGGACTGTAAATTCTAAAACTCAAATATATTCACAATGTGAAAAGAATTCTTACTTCCTAAAGGCTAGGGATTGTGTCTACTTAACTCACTTTTTATAAAATGCCAAATACAATGGCTTTTGGTGATGGTGAAAAGTGTTTGTTTACCTGAATTTCTTCCTTCATTAGGTATGAGAGACCCACCTCCTCTTCTTCTCCCTCCAAATCTGAACCTGCTTCATCTTCATCTTCCTCTTCTTCCTCATATCCTCCTGGTGGACCCGCTTCATCTTCCTCTTCATCTTCATCTTCTTCATCATCATCTTAAAGAAAAGTAAAAAGGATGGGTAAACAACAGGACAACTGTTCCTTGCCAGTATATTTTTATCCCTGCCTCAGATATCCTAAGCTCTAAGTTAATTCAAGTATGTCAGAAATGGTATATTTAACATTTTCTTTTCAAAATTCACTCCTTGGGGGGAAAAAAAGATCTAAATCCAAGATACCTATTCAATCTAATGTTAGTGACACTATAATTCTGTGACACTTCAAGTTCCTGACTTTTATCACATTAAATGTTTCTCTGCTACTATCAAGACTCTCCAATTTCTTTCTAAAACAAACTGTCTCACCATTAGCAATAAACAGTGTCCCCAAAAAAGATCTGGTTAATATTTAATTTTTAATTAATTTCTTTTAATTTAATTAATAATTAATGCCAACCTTTATTAAAAAATCTCTATTTTAAAGCCAGATACTCATCTATACAAATATTTTTAAAATCACTTCTGCTTAAAAAAAGCTTTAAAAAGTCAGCATATTTTTACCAGCATTTGAGTGCCACAGCATTAATAGAACTGTTAGTATATTATTTATCAAGGAATTTGGAAGACTCAAGGCCAATGCACTGATTTTCAATTTTTTTTAATTTTACTAGTCCTTCACCTATTCACACCAAAGCCTCCAAGCAAATGTTAATTTGCATGGCTTTATGTTTGTGTGTATCTATATTTAATGCTACTTTATGAATGTTTTTGAAAAAGATTACCCTCTTCATCTTCTTCCTCCTCTTCAGAATCTGGTGCTTCATTATCTTCTTGATCAAATCCATCTAGATAGGTGATTTGTTGAAGCAGTTCAAAAATACTTTCTCTATAGTCTTGCAGATTTGTGATCTCACAGTTAAACAAGTCAAGGCTTTTCAAGCTTTTAAGATTTTGCTGAAAAGTCAAAGTTAAAATTTATATTCAAAATTTTAAAATACCATCATTTTAAATTAATTACATTAAAATACTATCATTTTAAAGTATTGCTGAGCTAAGAGTTAAATCCAAAATAGTAAATTAGAAAGCCATTGGACTAGGAGTCAGGAGATCTGAGTTCAAATTCTAGCACTGTATAATTTTGGACAAGTCACTTAACTGCTGTGTGTTGGTTTCCTCATGCGCAAAATAGGAATATTAATATTTGCACATATTTTACATTTATATGTAATATAAAGAGGTTGCATGGCATGTATAATAGATGAAGAAACTGCCCTTCAAGCCAGTAAGACCCACATTTACATCCCACTCCACAAAACTCTTTACTTCTCAGTAAATCAGAACAGGTTGACCTGCACTGCTAGAGGGAGTTTCCTCACCTGGGAGTTCCCTATACACATGTTATCACAGGTAGAGAGTTCCTACCTAATAATAACATTTACATTGCACTTTAAGGTTTTTAAAGCACTCTATATGTTCTCTAGTTTGGTACTTAAGCAATAAACTTCTCAGGAGGTAGGTGTTATTATTATCCTCATTGTACAGATCAGGAAAATGAGTCTGAGACTGATGGCTGATTAAAAGATGGGTTATGGGTCACACAGCTATCAAATGTCTAAAGTAGGATTCTAACTCAGATCTAGTACAGAGCTCTGAATTCACTATTCCACCTAGCTGCCTCAATACTAGTGCCTACCTTGATTATCTAGCAAATATGCATTACATATATAAATCTGCCAATCTATTTTTCTAGATAGGCAGACAGCTAGCTGACAAAGTGGAGAGATCACAGAGTTGTTCTTCAAAGACTAAACAAGACAAGAGAAGTAAAGTGCTTTGCGAACATTAAAGCTTAAAAACACATTAAAGCTTGTTCTAAATAATAGGGTAAGAGTGCCTATTTTATACAAATACTTTAAGGTCTTGAATTTTATTTTTAAACAGCTCAATACTGAAAATACTCATTTTCAAACATGAATTAAATGAAATGTTTCTGATTATTTACAAAGTCACAGTCAACTCTTATGATTTAATGAAATCTACCTACAATCTCTTTTTGTAAAACCAGATAACTGGCTGGCAACACCATCAATTTTTTTTTCCCATTTCCCCATCTCCTCTGCTATCCCAAAATTAGCTAACTATGAAATAATGGCCCAAAGGATGGAAAGACAAAATCCAAATTAGATTCTCAGACTCTAAGATTTGACTACATCTCTACTAAATTATGTTTTTGTCTAGATGTTTTCATTTAAGAAATTCAACAAGTGTTCTAGTTGATAAAGATAAAAAGAAGTAATGTATGTAAAGTACTTTATAAATTTTAAGGCTACATAAAATACCATTGATTATGATCATATACAATCCAAGCACAAAGACATATCAAGTTAAAAAGCAAGTTCAACTGAGGCAAATACTTTTACACATCCTTACTTACCAGAGCTTCTACTGTGCTGAGATCTTTGATTTTGTTGCCACTCAGATTGAGGTAGGTGAGATTTGGACATTTTTCTGCCAGGACTTCCAGGCCCCCAGAAATAATATTATCACTAAGTTCCAACTACACAAAAGGAGGAGAAAAGAGAATGGCTATAACTGAGGATACATCTAAGGCAAAATATGTAAACCATTTAAATGATAGTTTTCTTTAGGAAATGTTAAAATTACTACTGTCCGAACTTGTCAGATTCCCCAAACACAGTGCCTTGCACATAATAGGTGTTTAATAAATATCTGTTTAACTGTATTCCTAAATTAATGCTGTAGAACCCCTTTATGATGGCAGGCCACTCACAGCTAAGGGATTAGCTTCAATTGTTATATTAAGGTTTCACAGCATCAGTTTAGACAGTTCAGGGAACAAGATCTGTCACATTTTCAAATCCATTCTCAGGGTTCTAGAGGATTTAAACTTAAAAGACTGGTACATTATACAGAGATAGATAAAACCTTTTTACCTATTTTTTAACAATTCTAATCAAAGGGTAGACCAATAATCTAATTTAGTCAAGGGTAATGTTATTAGAATGTTTGGTTCTAGAAACACTCTGCTTTTAAGGGAACGTGTCCAAAGGGTACCTACCTTCCGAAGTTTACTCAAGCTGGGGAGACCAGCCAGTGAGGTGAGTGCCACATTGACCATGCTCAGAAATTCTAATTCTTTGAAAGTATCATTGAGACCCTCAATTTCCCCGTTGACAGAATGACAGTTATCAAGGACTAATTCTGTCACCTATGAGAGAAAACAGAATAATGACCCTTCAGCTTTTTTGCAGACTACTCACAAACAGGATTCCCTGAATCCAAACAGTTTCAAACCACACATCCTTTTCATTCTGACAGGGACTGGAGAACTGTCTAAAGTCCCCTAAAGAGAGTAAGAGTGGCCAGCCTGCTCTGAAACCAAAAAATAAAATCTTCAAAAAGGAGAGATCATGTCAGTTTCTATCAGGCAATAACCCTGACAGTGCTTTGGAAAAGATCCTCCAACACCAAACCATGTACTTAGGCATACTCCTGTGTCAATATTCTAGGGACTGAGAGAGAAGATACTCAGTAACTGGAACCTTGTTGCTGAAAAATCATCACTGAACTCAAAACAACCAAAAACGTATGTCTCTAAGACACACAAACAAGCATCATTTCATTACTTCAAACAGACAATACCCAAAGGGATCAACGTTAGGACTGAATTTTGGTTTTCCTTTTACCCAAATGGATGAAAAAGCAGGGTGGTAGAAACAGGGAAAAAACAGCAATGAAAGGTGAAATTAATTTTAAATCTGCGTTTTTGTTTGCAAATATCATCCCCAAGAAAACTTAAAAGCCTTCATAAGTAAAGAGCAGACAGGGCTTTCTTCCAGAGCCTATCCCAACTTTCAAGTAAAATTGGACAGTCCAAGCATCCAAGCCAAACAGTAGCACCCAGAGCACACCCGACTGCTCAATGTTATTTACTTCATTTCACCATATTGACATTTTCAGGGCTTCCTCTGCTACGATTTCTTCCTTTCCTCCTCTCCCCCCACACTACCGGCAGCATCAACCTTTATACAGGTAAGTACTACCGAGTAACCAAACTTTCTGGGTAGGTCTGGGGTAGACGTTACTTTCAGAACAGCCCGTGGCTCTTTACTATCCTCCATGCAAAAACATCTGTTAGAATAGTTTTCTTGGCTAGAAAGCAGCAAGGAAGGGAGGGCAGGGAAAACACAGGCTAGATCAAGTTGACAATTTTATTCTCCTTGAAACTAACAATTCACTTTAATTACTAGAAGAGGTACACCGGTAAAGGTAAAAGAAGGGGGGGGAAAGAGTTTAAGTCCTTCACCAATCCAGGTCATAAGCAAGCATCAACAGCTACGTGGGGTGTTTTTGTAAACATTTATGTGATTATTTTTTTAATCATGTGCTTTCAGCAAGCAGGCTGGAATAACCCTCAGAGCAGCCACGATTTCCTTCTGCCTCCCAGCCCCCTCCCACCCTGCCAACTTCAGCCAAGACCGCCGCTAAAGACGCCACGCGAGCTCGCGGTCTGCTAGCCGCAGCAGAACGGCCAAAGAAAGTCCTGCTGCTGCTCCGGCCGCGCTCGTCTTCAGCACACACTTCTCTAAGCATCCAAACTCTCCCCAACCCCATGCAATCTCAGGTAGAAGCGCGTGTAATTGAGCTCTTCTTCCAGGAGCCACGATCTGAACCCGACGCCCGGCCCCGCTCCCCTCTCGCGAGCAGCCAGGGCTTGGCACGGGGACCACATTTTTGTCTCTTCCCTTCTCGATCCCCGGCTCCGGCAGGCCGGACTGCCGGCCGCAGGGAGGGGGCGACGGGGAGAGGGCGCTCGCCGCTACCTGCCATGCTGCATGGCGGGCACCGCGTGTCTCCCGTGACCTCCCTGCCGCCCCGGCCCAGCCCCCTGGCGATGCCCCCGGCGGGCTTCGGACCCTGGAGAAGGGCCAAAGATAAAAAGGGACGGACTGGACGCGGCGCCTCTCCCGCTCGGCCACGGGGGCGCCTGAGGCAGCGGAGCCCGGCGAAAAGGAGGGGGACGTCCCCAGCCCCAAGAAAGGAGCCAGGGGCTGGCCAGCGGGTCCGCTAGAAGAGAAAGGAAGAAAGTGCGCTGTCCTCCCGCCCTCCCCCCCCCCTGCCCCTCTTTAATTAAAGAGGCGTCAGGAAAGTCCGGGCGTTCAAAGAGAGTTGCGCCGGATCCATCTTAGGAGCACAAGGGCTGGGCTCGGTCTGGGCACCGCAGCCAGAGACCCCGAAAGTTGGAGCGAGTCCGCCACCGCCGGGAAGGTGCAGCGACATTTTAAGACCTGGAAAATTCCTCCTCTCCGTCTGTGGAGGAGGAGGGTGGAATGGGAATCACCCCCCACCATCCCTGTCCCCTCCCCCTCGGGCCAATGCGGCTTCTCCCAAAACTTAATCGATGTCAGATAAAACCGCGAATGACCCAGATTCTCCCCAAGAAGGGCAGCCGCCCGGAACCCCACCGTCCTGCGCCTCCCCCACCCCGACCAAGAGAGGGAAAGCGTGCTGAGGTGGAGCGCGAGCCCCCCGGGGGTGACAAGCACACCCTGGGGGCAGCTGGCCAAAGGGAAGGGCATCCAAATTTCGGAGGAGACGAGGCACCTGGAAGATCCAGATCCAGCATCGACGCCTTTGCGTCCTCCTTTCTAATCGCCAAACAGCACCCCCCCCCAAAACAACACCCCGGAGTTGGCTGGAGTAGTTAGGAGAACTTCTCCGGGGTTCTCATCGCTGGGGGGAGGGGGACCGAGGGGAGCGAGGGACGCGCCAAATCCAGCCGCAGACCCCAAGAGGGGGCAGCAGCAGCTGGCTCCCCACCAAAGGGGGGGGGCCCTCTCACAAGAGAGGGGGGCTAGGGATGCCCCCAGAACGCCCCCTGGGAAACAGACCCCTCGTCAATCCTGATGAAAAACAAGATGATTTAAAACTTAAACCCCATGTGGCTAGTGAATTTCTTGCAACAGCCCCCCCGCCACCACCGAGACCCCCCAAAGCCGGCCCTCACAAGCGGGGAGCGTGGGGGAGGGGGAGCTGCTTTCTCTCACCTCCTCGGGAGCTCTGTTCCTCAACTCCAGGTTAATCTTCTGTTTCATCTTCATCTCCATGTCCTCCTCCTCCACCACTACTCACACTCCTCCCTTCCCCTCTCCCTTTCCTCCTTTCCCTTCCTTTTCCCACCACCCCCAACCTCCAAATAAAAAAAAAAAGGTTAGGAAATGAATGAAGAGATATAGGAAGGGAAAAGATGACACCCACCACCACCAGAGAGGGGTGGGGGAATGAGAACGGCAAATGGAGTCGGAGGAGTTGGGACTCAAACTCGGATGCCCCCACCGCCCTCTCCACACACTCGCACACACGCACACACACGCAGTTCCTTCCCCTTCAATGGCTGCTCAGCTACTGAGCCTCCATGACACAGCGCAGCCAGCCCCCTAGCTGAAGCCCCACCCAGCACCCCAACGTATTGGTCGAGCCTTCGGGGACTCTGTAGGCCAATGGACAAATTAAATGTCGATCAGGCTTCTGGGCGGGGTGAAATACGACAGCCCATGACCATTGGCCACAGTCGAGCGCGCAGTTAACTCGGATAGGTACACAAGAGTGTCCATCTAAGGGGCAATATTTTGAATTCCGGTCGCCCCCCTCCTCTTCTTTGTGTGCTTGGCGCGCTTTCCCTAGGCACCCTGGCACTTTTTTTTTAAGTGTAAAAGGAAGGGAGATAGTCATTCTGATCGAGTTCCTTAAGTTTTGCCCTGGCCTTCCATCCTACCCGTCCGAGAGACGGGAGCAAAGTGCTTATGTGACCAGAAGCCTTTGCCCTCGGCATGTAGAGCGGGCGTGGGGGTTGGATGGAGGATGCCAAGTCGACTGTGCGTCGTGCTTATTTGCGTTTATTTTTGCATTTTCCACCCTTAGCCTCCCTTTTGAGGAGCAAAGGTGTGTGTCACAGTGCAACCTTAAAAAAGGACTTACAGACGTAATTTAATGGAAAACGTTCGATTTTAAATGCAGTTGGATATCTTCAGAGCAAAAGATTTGGGCAGCTTTGTTAGCCTTCTTGCATGCGGGCTGACAGGAGTGGTGGAGCAAGGACATAAAATTCTAGCCTGACTACAGTCACAGAGCGGGCCTAAAAGCAGGGACTTTGTGCTGAGGTTTCCATGGGAATCTGGGTCTGCGGTGGGCTGTGGGGGGGGGGGCGGGCTGGGAGCTGGGTATTGGCTGCATTTGTCCTGTAGCCTTGTGAGGAACAGCTCGAACAGAATGGGCAGCCGGAGGGCATCGCGTGCAGAATCCGCGAAGTGTCTCAGTGTGGAAGGGGGTCTTCGTACTCTAAATTAAGCTTGAGAAATAGGATTTCTTTGTTGTGTAGCTCTCATGAACACCGCATTTCCTTTTCCCAGGGAATGTGTATGTCACTTCTTGCTGTAGAATTTCCCCACACGTTGACATTCTCACTTTTGATGGTCACTTCTGAAAACATATCTTCTATCTTCTTCTTTCAATTCCCACTGCGTCACCCTAGTCCAGAACCTTATTCTTTTTTTATGTGGACTAAGGCAAACAACCACCTAGCAGAGAAGTTCCCTTATTTCTCTCTTTTTCCAACCTATTTAAAGGAATAATATCAGATTAATCTTAATGCATAACTCTTGTTACTTTGAAATAATGAATTTAGACAAATAGATCACTTCTGACTGTGCTGATCAGAGAATAACTTCATTAAGGAGTCAACATTTAACCTGAACCTTGAAATTCTATATTTCTATAGGGGGGATTATAGGGAGGGCTTGTTGAATATTAAAAGAAGAAGAAAAAGTTTCTATCTGGGGAGGCCAGATAATTCATAAGGCCAATTGCTTATTGCCAACCCCATAAAATCTAAATTTCTCAATATTAGTATTCAACGTTCTCAATAATTTAAGGGCCAATGGAAAGAGCAGATGACTGCTATGTAAAACTGCTTGTTTTCACCAGAATTCAGTTAAAACCTGCAAATATTTATTCTTTTAGATGAGCAAAATAAAAGGAACTGAGGATTTGGTTGTTGTTCAGTTGTATCCTGTTCTTTGTGACCCCATTTGGGGTTTTCTTTTTCACTTGCCCAAGATGAAAGGACCAGTAAGTGTTAAGTGTCTGAGGTGGGATTTGAACTCAAGTCCTCCTGACTCAAGGGCTAGTGCTCTATTCACTGTGCCACCTAGCTGCCGCTGGGGTTTTCTTGGCAAAAATACTGGAAGGGTTTGCCATATCCTCCTCATTTTACAGATGAAGAAACTGAGGCAAACAGGGTTAGGTGACTTGCCCAGGGTCCCACAGTTAATACTCAGGGGTTCCTGACTCCAGGGTCAGCAATCTATCCACTGAGCCACAGCTACCTTTAGAATTCTAGAGAAAAGAGAAAAACAAAATAGCCCTGTCATCAAGGAGTTTACATTCTACTAGAAAGAAATAATAGGCCCACGGATAAATGCACTGATTACTTCAATGGTACAATGGATCTATGATTTCATTGATGTAGGGTTTTCCTCCAGTGATACACATCCCAACCTAGCCACACTCAAAAGTATTGACTGTTGGGAGAATCAGGAAAGGTTGCATGGAGGAGGTGGCATCCTGGCTAAGTTTTAAAGACTGAGTATGTGAATTCAAAGAGGTAGAAGATGGATCAGTAAGGAAAACAGGAAAAAACTAATAGTATTGTTTGGGTAGGTTATGTATGGGAAAGGAAATAATGTGAAATAAGGTTAGGAAACAGAAGGAAGCTAGATTGTGAAGAGTGTCAAACACTTGGCTGAGGATTTTGTATTTTCTACTCAAACCAACAAAAATTACTGATGATTTTTGAGCAGAGAAGAAACATACTTAGACTAAAAGCCAAAGTATATATATTTGAGCCAAAGAAGAAAGAACAACCAGAGTCAGAGGGCTGACGGAGAGAAAATAACATTATAAAAATAACAATTTCTATTAGAAATGATAGCTAGGGGCAGCTGGGTGGCTCAGTGAATAGAACACTGGCTCTGGAGTCAGGAGGGCCTGAGTTCAAATCCAGCCTCAGATACTTAATACTAGCCCTGTGACCTTGGGCAAGTTACTTGACCCCAATTGTCCTGCCTTCCTCCCTCTAAAAAGAAAAAAAAGATACCTAGCATTTATATAGCACTTTAAGGTTTGCAAAATCCTTCCCAAGTATTATCATTGATGAGGTACAGGCTCTGGGAACCCCCCTTGAGCTCTGATTAAATGGTCCCATTTGCAAGAGGCCATAAGCCCTACATTGTGGCTGGGCCCAAACCTGTTACTAGACTTCCCACCCTTGAACTGGCCTAGCTCACCATTGTCTGTAGTGTCCAGCAACTTCCCACCCTTAATCACTCATTGACCTCATCTGACTTCTCCTGAAGACCCTCCCCAAACTCCTCCTCTAGACCACCCCTAGATTCCTCCCACAACCTTCTGTATATAAGACCCCATCTTCCCTCCGTGTGTGAGAGCACCACAGAATGACCTAGCACAGACTTACTCTATGTCCAATACAAGCAAACTTTTAATAAACTTTGCTTTTCTTTGGCTGAGAGAAGACTTGAGTCGAATTAATTCAGCAGGACCCAGCTTGTTGCTATTTTGGGGTCTCCAGAGCCCAAAATGGGTAACCTCTTTGTCATTACAACAATCATGGCAAGTAGACACTATTATTCCCACTTTACAGAGGAGGGAATTGAGGAAGACAGAGGTCAAGGGACTTGCCCAGGATCAAATCCTGCACTCTATCCATTGTGCCACATAGCGGTTTTATACTTCTGAGTTTCCCACTAATGTGACCTCAGACAATTCATTTCACTTCTGGACCTCGATTTCCCTTTTGAAAGAACTAAGCCAGATGATATTTGAGGGCTCCTTCATCTCTAATAGTTATTCTAAGAACTCTCTGAAGCCTTTGATGTGATTAATCACCCTTTTCTTCTTGATCCTCTTGTAAGTTTTCAGGATATTATTCTCTCCTGTTTCTCTTCCCACCTATCTGACCACTCCTCTATTTCCTTTGCTGGATCCTCATCCAGATCACACCCTCTAACCAGGAGTGTCCCCCAGAGTTTTGTCCTGGGTCCTCTTCTCTTCTACCTCTATACCACTTCACTGGGTGATCTCAGCAGGTCCCATCAACTCAAATATCTTTATAATGATGATTCTCAGATCTGCCTAGCCTGTTCTTAACCTCTCTGCTGACCTCCCATCTTGCATCTCCAACTGCCTTCCAGGCATCTTGAACTGGATGTCCAGTGAACATCTTAAACTAAACACATCCAAAAAGGAAATCATTAACTTTCCCCCTAAAATCTCCCAAACTTCTAACTTCCCTATTGCATTATCTTCCTATTCCCTCAGAGGTACAACCTAGGTGTCACCCTAAACTCCTCACTATCTCATTTGCTGTTGTTCACTCATGTCCAACTCTTCCTGACTCTATTTGGAGTTTTCTTGGCAAAGATACCAGAGTGGTTTGCCATCTCCTTCTCCAGTTTGTTTGACAGATGAGGAAACTGAGGCAAACAGGGTTAAGTGACTTGCCCAGGGTCAGAGAGCTAATAAGTAACTGAGGCTGGATTTGAACTCAGAAAGTTGAGTCTTCTTGAATCCAGAGCCACTGTACCACCCAGCTGCCCTTCACTATATCTTGCCCTCCCACATTCAATCTCTTGCCAAGGCTTGTCAATTTTACCTTTACATCTTGTCTCAAATTTGCCACCTTCTCTCCTTTAATACTAATACGACTCTGGTGCAAGCCCTTATCACCTCATGCCAGGATTATCAAAACAGCTGTTGGTGGGTCTGCCTGACTCAAGTAAAACTCCATTCAGTCACTAAGGCACAGATCTGATTACATGCCCTTGTATTTAATAAATTCCAATGTCTCCCTATCACCTCCAGGATCAAATATAAAATCCTCTGCTGTTCAAAACCCTTCAGAGCCTAGCTCCCTCCCTTTCCTGTCTTCTTATACTTTATTCAGTCAGGTAATCTTCAGTCTAGTGGCACTGGTCACCTCACTGTTGCATGAACAAAACACTTGTTCTCTCTACTCCAAGCATTTTTTCTGACTGTCCCCTGTGCCTAGTATTCTTGACCTCCTGTAGCAGCAAGCACCCCAATATCCCCAGGGTGACTGCCAACACAGGTTCTTAGGTCTGCTTTTCAAAAGGAAAGCAACTCAAAATGGGTTAACAAGCTTACTTTAATCAAACAAACATACATTACCTAGTTCAGGGGGAAAAAGGTCAGCACCCCGAACTTCAGAGTTACAGAACTTACAGATCAAACAGACAGGCTTCCAAACTGTCCCACCATTATATCAATACCAAATCACAGTTACCAGAGAGGGAAGCATCAACATCTGGGTTTTCAAAGCCGGGGGGCTCTCAACAACGGCTTCCCAGAGTCTCATCTGGTCAAATCACACAACACTTCTCAAAGTGAGCCCCAAAGCAAAGCCTCTCCTCAGGGTTTATATAGCCTTCTCCTGGCTCAGAGAATGTAACAACCTCCTTGACCCACTGCCCAATCACAAAAGTATCAAGGTTGGGCTTCCCTGAAAAACAAGCCTCCCACCACAGGCTCCAGGCGCACCTAAGCTAGGGGCAGGGAAGATCTTTAAATTTGCATTTCCATTACATTCGGCCCCAAGATCTTTCTTGCCCATAGCGTACACAATTTACATTTGAATTAGCACTAAAACATCTCTTAGGTCACATTTTCAAGGTACATCTAAAGTTACCAAAGTGGCCACTGGGTCTTAAACAAAGTACATTGCATTTTCACATCAATTCACAAAATACAAAGCATTACCACATAAAGTACCCTTGGGAGGGGGGCGGTGTCCTTCCCCTCACACTGCTCCAGCCCCTGCTTCCAAATCCAGAGAGGGAACTAGGCAACAAAACCAAAGTGGGGTCCTTGGGGTCCATGGCACTTCACCCCACCCACCAGTCACAAGTCCATCCCCCCTGGGTCCCAAACTGTGGGATGCAACAAGGAAACACATTCAGTGCCCCTGCTTTGCCACACAGTCCTTATCTTGTCCTTTGGCTGAACTCCAAACTCCTGGGTTCCTTCTCCTCCAGCAGAAGGCAGCAGCTCCAGGCTTCTCCACAGGTCTCCATGCAGGCAGCTCACCATTCCTGCTCTCAGCTCAGTGAAGTCAGCATGCAGGTCGTTCTCTCCTGCTCCATGGCTCCACAGAGTCACAGCTACCACAACTGGGAAACATACAATTATCCCAGCCCCCATACTTTCCTTTTACTCAGCAGATCCCATCCCTCGTCGCCATTTTGTAGCAGCAAGCACCCCAATATCCCCAGGGTGACTGCCAACACAGGTTCTTAGATCTGCTTTTCAAAAGGAAAGCAACTCAAAATGGGTTAACAAGCTTACTTTAATCAAACAAATATACATTACCTAGTTCAGGGGAAAAAGGTCAGCACCCCAAACTTCAGAGTTACAGAACTTACAGATCAAACAGACAGGCTTCCAAACTGTCCAACCATTATATCAATACCAAATCACAGTTACCAGAGAGGGAAGCATCAACATCTGGGTTTTCAAAGCCGGGGGGCTCTCAACAACGGCTTCCCAGAGTCTCATCTGGTCAAATCACACAACACTTCTCAAAGTGAGCCCCAAAGCAAAGCCTCTCCTCAGGGCTTATATAGCCTTCTCCTGGCTCAGAGAATGTAACAACCTCCTTGACCCACTGCCCAATCACAAAAGTATCAAGGTTGGGCTTCCCTGAAAAACAAGCCTCCCACCACAGGCTCCAGGCGCACCTAAGCTAGGGGCAGGGAAGATCTTTAAATTTGCATTTCCATTACACCTCCTCATCTCGACCTGCTGACCTCCCTGACTTCCTTCAAGTCCCGATTTAAATCCTATCATTTACAAAAAGCCTTTCTCAACTCTTCTTAAATCTAGTGACTTCCCTCTTTTTCATATTGTTCCTGAATATAGCTGCTTTGTCTGTGTCTGTGTGTTTATTGTTAGACCATGAGCATCTTGAGGCAGGGACTATCATTTGCCTCTTTTTGTACCCATAGTGCTTGGCATAATACCTGGCAACATAGTTACTAAATAAATATTTATTGACAGAAAGAACAAAATTATTGAAAATGAATATTCCAGAGTTGTAAAGAACAAGCTTGATCCCAAAAAAGAAATGTGATAAGGTGGCAGCTAGGTGGTACAGAGGATAGAACACATGCCCTGGAATCAGGAGGACCGGAATTCAGATTTGACCTCAGACACTTAATAGCTGTGTGACTTAACTTTGAGTGCTTCAAAAAAGAAAAAGAAATATGACAAGATACTTCTCTTCACTCTTGGGAGGACCATGGGTATGGAACTTTACTTATCTTTTTAGATTTTTTCCAATGTATTGATCAATTTTGCTGGTTTTCTTTTTCTAATCTTCTTTTCCTTTTTTTCCTCTAAAAAATTATTTATTATAAAGTTAGCTCTCTAGGAGAGTGGAAAGGAGGGACACGGGAAATTTTAGGTCAAGTAAGTGCAAAAGATATGAATAAAATATATTTTTATGTGAGTATTATGATTTCTTTTTAACTTGGCTCCAAAGAAGAGATAGGAGAAGATTCCTTAGTAGAAGAGGTTGGCACAGTGAGGGTAAACCCATTGGTGTGGAGCATCTTATACAAACTCAGATTTTTTTTATTATATTATTCAGGCTTGCTGTATTTTTCCTCTTTTTTCTTTTCTATTTCTTTTTTTTTTTTTTTAAGCAATTGGGGTTAAGTAACTTGCTCAAGGTTACACGGCTAGTCATTATTTATGTGTGGATGCTCATTTTCTGAGGTCAGATTCGATCTCGGGTCATCCCAACTCCGAAGCCGGTGCTCTTACTCACTGCTCCACCTAGCCACCCCCCTTTCTATTTCTTTTAACAAGTATTTGTTATAAAGAATAGGTCTCTAAGAAGGGTAAGGGAGAAACCTAGGTAACATAAAAACAGAAGACATCACTCATCATTTTAAAAAATCATCACCCTTTTTACCCCTAGTAGCAGCTGAAAGTAAACTTGAGTTCCATCTACAAGAATAAGGGAATCTCAGAGAATCAACTAACAAACTAATCAAGAAGATAAAGAGCAAAACAGAAGGATGCAAAATAAATTTTTAAAAATCATAACATTTCTATACCATCCTAAGAAAAGACAAAGAGAAGATGATAAATGAATTTTATTAAAATAACTACAAAATGCATAAAATAGCTGTGAATCTAACCTACCAAGATACATTCAAAAATCATAAATACAACTATAAGATAGCAGAAAATTTTTTAAAATTGATTTAAATAATTGGAGAAAAATTCACTGTTCATCAGTGGGTCATACCAACATAATATACATGATGATTCTATGTAAATTAATCTACAGGTGTAGGACTATGGTGAAAAAATTGCTAAGCAGTTACTTCATAGGACTAGACAAAACAATTAGAATTCATGGAGGAATAAAAAGTCTGGAATCTTAAGGGAAAAAAATGGAAAACAGAGGAATAAGGAGAACATGACTTTAATGGATTTAAAATATTATAAAATAGTTATCTAAACAATTTGGTTCTAGTTTTTAGAAAAATCAAAAAGTAGGTCAGTGGAACACACTAAATGAGCAAGACCCAAAAACAATTGAACATAGTGATCCAATGTTCAACAAATCCAAGAACAGAAATTACTGCTGGGAAAAATGGAAAGCAGTCTAGAAGAACTCTTACACTATATAACACAATAAACTCAAAATGGATACACATAAATTCAAAAGGTCACACCAAATTGTATTAGGATTTGCCACAGGAAATTATTTTAACATAAACATCAATTGAATCCTCTATCAGAAAGAATATTACTTTTATTCACCAAGCTAAAAAAATAAATCTAAAACTTAACTAAACATTTAGAAAAATAACTAAACTTTACTTAAACAATATGTAAGCTTTTAAAATGACACAAAATAAATTTCTTTTTGAGACAGAGTGTATCTGGTTATATCTGACACACCTGTGGGATGCATATACAATTACTAAGTATCACAGTAGCAGCAGCCACGTTGATGCTAGCCTTAAACCTGCAGAAAGTATATTGCTGCATCATGTAATGAGGGTGTGCAAATGTTTGATCTGGCCATTAGGTGATGCTATTCTCAAATCACCAGCCAAATAGTCTAGTCACAATCTCTCTTATGTATATATTTCCACCCCAAGGTGCCATGCTAGCTCTAAGTAGATAAGGTTAGAATTTAAACTCGGGAATGATATGCAATATTGTTCAGAATTATTTTTTTAAATAGGAAATCCTTGGCTCCCCCTTCCCACCAAACCTGGACTTTTTTTTCCTCTACTGAATGACTCCCTTCATTGTCAGGACAGTCAAAATACTATGGTCACAAAGTTTACTAACTATTGTGATATTTTAAGAAAATTGTTATCTACTTTCACTCTGGCCTCCATTCCACCATGCCCTTCATTCTGGAAGATCATTACAGAATTACACACCTTGGAAGTACCCATCACCCCTGTGGCCCCTCCCTCAGACTGAATGATTCCATTTAAGGAGAGTGCCCAGGCTAGTCTTTTCTTCATTTCTTGCCAGGCTGCACTCACTCCAGGCTGCTGGTAGCTTCCTTCCCTACCCCCACTCCACCCCTTCTGCTTCTTTTTATGACTTTGTGCAGCAATGCCTCACTTAAATCCAATTCATGTGAAAGTCAAGACATTACTCTGCTGATGTCATTGGTCCTCTTTGAGAAGGAAGGATGAACAACATGTGTAGCGATCCCAAGGTAAGCTTCTTGAGAGCAGGGGTGATCTTCTCTGCTTGTATTTGTATCTCTGTTGCTTAACACAGGGCCTGACATAAGGGATTAATAAAGTCTTATTGGCTGACTCTAAGCAGCTCCTCTGGACAACATCCCTTGCTTACAGTCATGGCTAGGGTTTTCACTCACTTATCATTGAGAGGGAATATGGTGTATGTGTGTTCAGGGCTCCAGCCTTGGCCTCAGAGTATAAGTGCAGAAGCTAAGAGAAGCAGAAGGAAAGAGAATGGTTTTCCTTTACCCCTGCCTGGCTCATCATTCCACAAAGCTTCAAAAGATCTCACTTCTGACACTCAGGGACCTCTTCTCACTCAGGCCCCAACTTCTGCCCCTGTTCTCATCACAAACTGTTGTTCTTTGTTATTCATCCTTCATTCCTTAAAAGGACCAATGACATTAGGAGGGCGATGTCTTGACTTACAAGTGAATTAGATTTAAGTGAGGCAGAGCTGTGCAAAGTCATCAACCTGAGATCTCTCCTCCAGGGTCATCAGAGGCTGGTGGCAAGACGTAGGTCAAGACAACTGGGTGTCATATAAATTATATATGAATGCACTGTCAGAGTGTGGCAAATTTTCTCAGGCCCAGGAAACTGGTTCTATACACCACAGGTAGAGGCTCCAGCCTCAGCTACTTGGGCCATCCACAGTAGGGTCTCATTTCTTCAGCCAGTAGTTCTAATCATAGTAGACAGAGGCACATTCCATAGAGTTGGGGGACAGGGAGTAAGCACACAGATCCACTACAGCGAGTACTCAGAAACACAATACCAATCAAGTAGCTTATAAAAGGACACAAGTGAAATGTTTATCAAAAGATATAAGGGGGTATTCCTTCCCACCACCTAGCATGGCCTCAGCCCACCAATCAAAGCCTGGCCATTAATGTGATGTGATTCTGTGTCAGAGCCTGCCTGCCTTCCTGGTTCTGCCTGACCTTCCACAACTTTAGATTAATTATATCTTTGTCATAGTTCTAGTGGAGTGCCATAGTAATACTCACCATCCATGGCAAATAAAAATCCAAAAGTCCTGATCCCAAAGCCCTTTGTTATCCCCTGAATGATGAGCAGAGAAATGCAGTACTTGCTCAGGAAGAATCTCTCAACTGTAAAGGGCAAAACTATACTGAACTCTAAGTCCTGTATGCCTGTACTCTGATCTGGTCACATTATGGTGTTACACAGTTTTCTCTCCCCTGTGGGAAGACTTTGTCTACCACAAAGGTGAAACACCACTGCAGAAATACCCAATTTAGAGAAGTCTCTGGGTTGTTCCCCAAGAACCATACCTCAATAGGAATGTGAGTTTTCAGAAGAGGTGTAAACTATCAACAACCACATGAAAGATAAGATTATTCCAAATCACTAATAATCATAGAAATTCAAAGGAACAACCCTGAGATTTTACCTCACACCCTTCAAAGTGGCAAAGATGCCTGGAGGTGAATATAATAAATGTTAGAGGAGCCGTGGGAAGATAAGCACCCTAACACAATGTGGATGAAACCATGAGTTGGCCCAACCTTGCAGGAAAAATTTTGGATTATGTAAGAAAAGTCACTAAACCATTAATAGTCTTTAATCCAGAAATCAGAGTGGAAAGATAGCATGCCAGACCTGGAATTAGGAAGACTCATCTTCCTGAGTTTAAATCTGACTTCAGACACTAGCTATGTGACCTTGGGTAAGTCACTTAACCTTGTTTGCTTCAATTTTCTTATCTGTCAAATGAACCGGAGAAGGAAATAGCAAATCACTCTAGTATCTTTGCCAAGAAAACCCCAAATTGGATCACAGTTGGACAGGACCGAAACAACTGAAAAACAACAATCCAGAAATCCCCTTTCTGTACATATATCCCAAGGAGATTAAAAAAAAAAACAGAAAGAAAATACCTATATATACCAAAACATTCATAAAAGCACATTTTGGGGCGGCTAGGTGGCGCAGTGAGTAAGAGCGCCGGCCTCGGAGTTGGGATGACCCGAGATTAAATCCGGCCTCAGAAAATGAGCACCCACACATAAGTAATGACTAGCCGTGTAACCTTGAGCAAGTTACTTAACCCCAATTGCTTAAAAAATAAAAAAAATAAAAAAAAATAAAAGCACATTTTGCAGTAGCAAAAAACTGGAAACAAAATGAGTCACATCAGCAAGCCTTTATTAAGACCTAATATATATAGTAGGCACGGTGCTAAACATGAGAGATACAAAGAAAGGCAAAAAACCTCTGCTCTGAGGGAGCTTACAGTCTAGCAAGGAAAATGACTATGTACAAATAAGATATATTCAGGATAAATTGGAAACAATCCACAGAGCAAAGGTACTCATATTAAGGGGGATCAGGAAAGTTTTCTATAGAAGATGGAACTTTAAGACTTGGAAGAAGTTAGGGAAGCTGGTTTCAAGCATGGGGGCAGCAAGCAAAAGTGCCTGTAATTGAATTGAGAGATGGAATATTTGGTAAAAGGAAGAGCAGGGAGTCAACACTGAGTGGAAGAATATGTGGGGGGATGTAAGGTGTCATTCAGTGAAATAGAGGATTTTCAAGCATTCTTGATGAAAAAATGAGAGTTGAACAGAAAATTTGACTTTCAAATACAAGAAGTATGAGAAGGTAAACAGGGAAAAGAAATCATAAGGAACTTATTAAAGTTTAGCTATTTACATTCCTACATGGAAAAATGATAATTGTAACTCATGAGACTTTTCTCAGTATGAGGATAATTGAAGGGAATACATATGTGTGTGTGTATGTGTGTGTGTGTGTGTACGTATAGAAGGGTGTATGTGTGTATAAATATATATGTGAGTGTGTGCATATGTGTGTACATGTATACATAGACAGAGGGCACAGGATAAGTTAAATATGTAGGGATGGTATCTAAAAAATAAAATTAAGAGGTGAGAGAGGAATTTATTGGGAGAAAGAGAAAGGGAGAGACAAATTAGGGTAAATTATCTCATATAAAAGAGGCAAGAGAACACTGTTACAATAGAGGGGAAGAGCAGGAAGGTTAAAGGGAATGGGACAATCTGATTCTCATTGAATTTGGCTTAAGGGGGGAATAACATACACACTCAACTGGGTATCTTACCCTACAGGAATATAGGGGGCTAGGGGATAAGAGGGGGGATGATAGAAGGGAGGTCAGATTGTGGAAGAGGGTAGTTAGAAGCAAAGATTTTTGAAAAGGGATAGAGTCAAAGGAGAAAATAGAATAAGTGGGGCACAGTATAGGATGGAGGGAAATATAGTTAGTCTTTCACAATATAACTACTATGGAAATGATTTGGGTAACTACACATGTACAACGTATATTGAATTGCTTATCTTCCCAGTGGGTGAGGAGGGAAGCAGGGTAAAAATCTGGAACTCCAAGTTTTAAAGATAAATGTTCAAAAAAATTGTTTTTTACATGCAACAGGGAAATAAGATATACAGGTACTAGGGTATAGAAACCCATCTTGTCCCACTAGAAAGTTAGGGGGTTATAGGGGGAGGATATAAGAGTGAACAGATTGGGGGAAAGGGTATTCAGTAGGCTTGCTATTTTCGGGTGGGGTAAGGGAAAGATGGGGAGAAAAAATTGTAACTCAAAATCTTGTGGAAATGAATTTTGAAAACTAAACATAAAGAAAGAAAGAAAGAAAAATTCTAATGGGAGCAGAGAGAAAAGGTATCCTTACTAGAACATGGTGAAGAAAAAAATTCAAAGAATCAAAAGTTGGACCCAAAGAAAAATAATAGAATGACACAGAAATAAGGAAGACAAAGGATATCTTGTCCAACCATCATGTAAATCCCCTACTTGTCTCACTCATATCCTTTAATAAATCATATGATTGGTATTTCAGTTCCAAGTTCAAGGCCAAGGACAATGGATGTAACTGGTAGGATCTGTCACAATGATTGGCTCCAAAAAAGGAGAAATAGAATCATTAGACCTCTCAGATGCCATAATACCCCATTCAGGCACCTGGTATCAAGTGGCCTAGGAACTCTGGCCATGTGGGAGAAATTCTGCCAGTGGGATGAGGGGATGTGTCCTTTGGATCTTGATGGAATAGCCAAGCTGTTAGGAACACAACCTGATGGGAAGAATAAAACAAAGACTCCTGATAGTTGTAGAGAAACAAGGTAAACAAGGTAAAAAAAATTGACCAGCTAACAAAAAAAAAAAAAAGTAGGTGGAAGCCGGAATGGGATTCTGGAACCACGGGGAGAGAAGTGATCAGCTAGTCATCTGGCTACAGAAGATCTTGGAAATCTGATGTTAATAGGGAAGATAGATCTTTACTAGAGTGAAGGAAAGGTCATCTTATTAGTGACAGTCAGAACTAGTGTGTGTCTGAGGCTGAATTTGAATTCGGGTTTTCTCAACTTCATGTCCAGCATACATTGTTATTGGTATGTTTTCTTCTCCATTAAAATGTGATATTCTTGGGGACTGGGACCCTGTTTTCATCTTTCTTTGTGTGCAAGGACCTTAGCACAATGCTTAGCATATAAGTACTTAATAAATGGTAAGTGGTACAGTAGATAGATTAGCTGAATCTGGAGTCAGGAAGACTAGAGTTCAAATCCAGCCTCAGATACTAGTTGTGTGATGTTGGACAAGGCACTTAACCCTTGTTTACCTCAGTTTCTTCAGTGGCAAAATGGAGATAATAATGGCACCTATTTCCCAGAGTTGCTGTGAGAATCAAATGAGATAATATTTGTAAAGTGTTTAACACAGAGCCTGTACTAGTGTCTCCAATGTCTCATAATCAATTCCAAGCTTCTCTGGCTACATTCATGCCATGAACCTGTGCACTGGCCTATAAGCTGCTTCATTTGTATCCTTATGTAAGTAAGATTCTTCCCCTTTGAGATTCAGGTGGTTTTATTTGTGAAAAGGGTAGAAACATGGACAGTACTGAGAGGACCTCTGAGAAAGCAGCCACTCAGAGAAAAGTACTTGAGGAGAAACATAAATCATTGAGAAGACTTGAGAGAAATAGGCCTTAGGGGGGACAAATGTTTACTGAAGGCACAAGTGATCACAAGTGTCTTGTTTCTCAACTGCTAAGCTACACATGACTACTGTGAGGACTTTAATAGCTGGGAAACTCCAATAACAACAATTTTTTGGTGAATATGGAACACATATTGACTATTTCTAGCATGACTGACAAACGTGAATTTTGGCTTTCTTACCCTAAGATGGAGTAATTTATAACCAAAGAATGTATATAAGATGGTTCTGCTTTGAGGCAGGAGAGAACAGAACTGAGACAGATACAGAAGGAGCCAAGTTAGAGACAGAAGCCGGGTCAGAGACCAAAGAAGTAGAGCAGAACTGATTGAAGGAAAGATGTTGCTGCTGAGAGCTGATTGGAGGAAGAAAAAATATTTTGTCCTTAACACAACTAACTGGGGGGAAACTGTCTGTCCTACTATTTACTGCCACCTATAACTTCAAAAGGGCTCAGTTCTCGTAACTAAGCCAAGAGAGCACAACTCATGTTTCACAGATGCCATATTAGAGAAACTGCTCATTCTAGAAGAGCACAATATTGCCTTAGAATCCAGTCAAGAAACGGTTCCAGTGGAGCAGCCAGTGAAGAAGCAGTGCTAGCCAGGTGTCACTTTAGGTACAGACTGTTCCAAAGAGGACAAGAGACATTAAGACCTGCCAGTCAGAATTGTGAGCATGTGCCTCCATGCTATAGTTTTGTAAGTTTGTGCCCACTCTCCCCCACAGACATATACATTGATGGGAGAGTGAGTCCCAAGAGCATGATGGGCTGTTATTTCTGCTTTGACTTCTATTTAGTAAAAGTTCCTGATTAAAAGTTAATGGTGTCATCTTGGTTGATTAGTTTAAATAGGAAGCACATTGTTGCTTAATCATTTCATTTGTGTCTAACTCTTCATGACCCCATTTTGGGGTTTTCTTGACGAAGATACTAATGTTGTTTGCTGTTTTCCTCTCCAGCTTCTTTTACAGATGAGGAACTGAGACAAGCAGAGTTAGTTAAGTGACTTGCCCAGGGTGACATAGCTAGTAAGTGTCTGAGGCTGGATTGGAACTCAGGTCTTCCTGACTCCAGGTCTAGCACTATAGCCACTATTCCAGTTAGCTGCCCCATAGGAAGCATATCAGAGTACAAGAATTATGGTTATAAATAGGAAGAGTGTGTTCCCTACGCAAGATTATCCCGAGCCCCTGAGGCTGATTTGTAGTAGCATGGAAAACCCCACTGGAAACCCTAAACTGCCTGTGAGGGTACAGGTTGAGATAAGTGAGCCAGCCCAGAAAGAGAAGACACAAGAGTTGAGTAGGGTTATCATATTAAAACTGTGTTATATCCACACTCTGCTGTGTGGGCCATGCCCATGCTACACTTAAATAAACCATATTAGTTGTACTTCAGCTCTGAATATTCATTTTAGCAAATCACGCAGGACATATTCTCCCTGTCTTTCCCTCTCCCTCTCTTTCATATGTATATACACCTATACATACACATACACACATATGTACTGCAAAACATTTCTACATTATCCATTTTTCACAGCAAGGCAAGAAAAATAAAGTGAAAGAAAATATGCTTCAATCTGCACTTAGAGTTCATCAGTTTTCTCTCTGAAGGTAGATAGTATTTTTCATTATGAGTCCTTTACCTTTGTATCATGGATCATTTTATCGATCAGAGTAAGTCTTTCAGAGTTGATTGTTGTTACAATATTGCTGCTATTGTCCATAATATGTCCTAGCTCTGCTCACTTCATTTTGCATCAGCTCAAATAAGTCTTCCCAGGTTTTTCTGAAATGATTCCCTTTATCATTTCTTATAACAAAATAGCATTTGATTGCAGTCATATATCACAACTTTTTTAGCCATTCTCCAATTGATTCAACTGAAGGCATCCCTTCAGTTTCCAATTCTTTGCCACTACAAAAAAAGCTGCTATAAACATGTTTGTATATGTTTATACATATGGGTCTTTTTCTTTTTTTCTTTGATCCCTTTGGAATTCAGATGAAGTAGCAGCATTTGCTGGGTCAAAGATTATACACAGTTTCATAGCCCTTTGGGTAGAGTTCCAAATTTTTCCGCAGAATGTTTGGACCAGTCAACAACTCACCAATGGTGTATCAGTATGGCTATTTTCCCATGTCTCTTCCAGTATTTGTCATTTTTCCTTTCTGACATCTTAGCCAATTTAATGACTATGAGGTGGCACCTCAGAGTGGTTTTAATTTGCATTTCTCTGTTTATAAATCATTTAGAGCATTTTTTTAATATGACTACTGATAGCTTTGATTTCTTCTTCTGAAAACTACCTGTTCACATTCCTACTCTTAATAGAGAGGTGGATATAATGCATATGAAAGTCATATAAACAAGATTATGGTGTTGTCAGGTTTGTATTTGTTTGAAGTGTTTGGGTGGTATATCAGGAAATGACAGTGTTAGAAAAATAAAAGGAAGGATCACAGATAATAAAATGTACAATTTTGATTACATAAAAATAAATTTTTGTATAAATAAAACCAATACAGTTAAAGTTAGGAGGGAAACAGATATACAAAAAACATTTCAGAAAGTTTTTTTCTGATACAAGTCTAATGTACAAAAAAACTGATTCGGGGCAGAGCCAAGATGGCGGAGTAGAAACAGCACTTCTAAGGTGCTCTGCCCCACACCATCTCCAAACAATGTAAAAGGGGAATCTGAACAACTTCTGGAGCCCCAGCACCCATAGAATGACACAGAGAAGCTAACTTCCTGCTGAGGACAGCCCAGCAGCCCTGCAGGGAGCGGCCAGTGCAATGCGACAGCTCAGTGCTCTGGGAGCCAAGCCCAGGCCTGCATGAGCTGCGGTTTTAGCCCCAGGGTGGCCAGGCCAGCAGCTGGCTGGAAGGACCCCAGAACACCAGCAGCTGTGGCAATTCCAGAATTATCAGCAAAGATATGCCTAGGACAAAGTGAGAGGTTAGTGCCCTATGGACTTTGGGACCAGTATTTGGGGAACTTGTTGGCTTCCTCCCCGGGGGTGAAAAGCTGCTGAGGAAACGCAGCACAGAGGCCATTTTGCAGCGTCAGTGGCAGCTCCAGCTCCTGATCTGCAAACTGTAGAGAGATCCAGCAATCAGTCTGGGGGTTAATCGCTCTTGCTTTAACCTGCTTGGATCTGGATTGTGGTCTTGGGAGGAGGTCTGGGGTGCATATCCAATTTGCTAGAGCAGGTGGAGGCTTTACAGAAGCCACCCAACCTCCAGAAGTTGTGAAGACCCCAAGTTTGGGACGGAAGCTCTCCTGTCTGGTGGCAGAGTCCTACTGTGGCAACAAGCCCCAAAATCAAGTAATTAAGTGGCAGTATGCCCAGGCAAAGGAAACAAAATAAACAGAAAAATGCAACTTTAGACTCCTACTTTGGGGGCAAAGAGGATCAAAGCATGGAACAGGAGGAGGACTGTGAGGTCAGAACTCCTGCACCAAAAGCCCCAAATGAAAATACAAGCTGGCTACAGGCCTTAGAGGACCTTAAGAAGCAGATAAGAGAAGTGGGGGAAAATTTGGGAAGAGAAATGAAAAAGATGCAAGAAAAGTATGAAATGACAGTCAACAGCCTGACTGAGGAAAATAACACCTTAAAAAATAGACTAACTCAAATGGCAAAAGAGGCTCAGAAAGGCAATGAGGAGAAGAATGCCTTAAAAAGCCGAATTTGCCAGATGGAAAAAGAATCTCAAAAGCTCACTGAGGAGAATCATTCCTTCAGAATTAGACTGGAGCAAATGGAAGCTAGTGACTTTATGAGAAATCAAGATGCTGTTAAACAGATCCAAACAAATGAAAGAATAGAAGGCAATGTGAAATATGTCATGGGAAAAACCACTGACCTGGAAAATAGATCCAGGAGAGATAATTTAAAAATTATTGGACTACCTGAAAGCCATGATCAAAAAAAGAACTTAGAAATCATTCTTCAAGAAATTCTGAAGGAAAATTGCCCTGATGTTTTAGACCCAGAGGGGGAAATAGAGGTTGAAAGAATCCACTGATCGCCTCCTGAAAAGGATCCCAAAAAGAAAACTCCTAGGAATATTATAGCCAGGTTTCAGAACTCCCAGATCAAGGAGAAAATACTACAAGCAGCCAGGAAGAAACAATTCCAATATTGTGGAAACACAATCAGAATAGCACAGGACCTGGCAGCTTCTACACTGAGGGATTGAAGGGCATGGAATATGATATTCCAGAGGGCAAAAGAGCTGGGATTGAAGCCAAGGGTCACCTACCCAGTAAAACTGAGTATCTTATTTCAGGGGAAAATATGGTCATTCAGTGGAATAGAGGACTTTCAAGCATTCTTGAGGAAAAAACCAGAGTTGAATAGAAAATTTGACATTCAGACACAAGAAGCAAGAGATGCTTGAGAAGGTAATCAGGGAAAAGAAATCAAAAGGAACTTATCAAAGTTGAACTATTTACATTCCTACATGGAAAAACAATAACTGTGTCTGATGAAACCTTTCTTGTTATGAAAATAATTGAAGAAGGGTGTATGGTCATATGAATACATATGTGAATGTGTGTATATATGTTTACAGTTATACATGGATAGAGAGCACAGGTTGAATTTGTTGGGAAGGGATGATACTTAAGGGGTGAAGTTATGAGGTGAGAGAGGAAAGTGGCAAGAGGAGATGGGGAGAGACAGGGTAGGGTAAACTATCTCATGTAGAAGAGGCAAGGGGAAGTAGTTACAGGGGAGGGGAAGAACAGGAAGGCAAAAAGGCAAAACCCTATTCTCATTGAATTTGGCTCAGGGAGAGAATCACATATGTATGCTAAATGGGATATCTCACCCTGCAGGAGAGTAGGGGGAAGGGGGATGAGAGGGGGGATGATAGAGGGGAGGGCATTCTAGGGGGAGGGGAGGTTGTAAGTACCCACTTTCAAAGAGGGACAGGATCAAAGTAGGGAATGGACCAGGTGGGGGGTGGGATGGGTGGGAAGGAAATATAAGCAGTCTTTTACAATATATCTACTATGGTAATGTTTTGCATAGCTATACATGTACAACACATACTGAATTGCTTATCTTCCCAGAGGGAGTGGGTGACAAGGGAGGAAGGGAATGGATCTGAAATTCGAAGTCTTAAAATTAAATGTTTCAAATGTATATAAATACTACTATTAATACTATTTTGCATGTAATTGGGAGATAAGATGTTCAGGCATTGGGACTCAGAGATTCACCTTGCCCTAATGGCAAAGTCGAAGGTGGTATGGGAGAAGATATGGGAAAGAGCAGATTGGATGAGGCGATATCTAGTGGGACTGTTATTCTGGGATGGTGGATAGGGAAAAATGGGGAAAAAATTGTAACCCAAAATCTGTTGGAAATGAATGATATAAACCAGAAGTTAATAAAGCATTTGTTAAAAAAAAAAAACCTGATTCAAGTTTATAAGAACAAGAACCATTCCCCCAAAAAAGTAGATGGTTAAAGGCAGTTCTCAAAAGAAAAAAAAAATCTAAACTATAAAACAGCCAAATGAGAAAATGCTTCAAATCACAAATGTTAAGAGAAATGGTGTATTAACAATGCAATATTCACTAAGCCTATGGCAATTATAAATAGGCTTATGTGGTTATTAATCACAAAATATATCAGTCTCTCTATATGGGGGATAAAGCCAGAGAATTTATTAAAATACCAAATAACCGAGTCCCAAAACCAGAAAGTCAAAGCCATCAGGGTAGTTATGAAATTGGCACAAGTAGTTAACATAGTAAACAACCACATTCTTAAGCCTTCAAAACAGAACAGGCTACTTCAGGCAAAGGTCCTTCTCTCCTGACTCTCAGCAACTGCTCAGTGTCCAGGAAGCGTGCTCACAACAGCTCCGACCCCCCGCAGTTCCAGTTCCCGGCAGCCCCCAACAAGAGTCCTTAGCAGAAATTCTGGCTGGCTTAAAAAGAGATTTGGGCCTCCACCTCTACCTCGGCAGTTACTGCTGTTGCTGTGTCCACCAACAGTCCCCAACGGAACTCTAACTCTTCTTCCGCTTCCTCTTGCCCCTCCCCTTCCTGCTATGTCAGCAAGTCCAATGGGGCATGGAAGATCTTTAAATCCCATAACCCTTACAAATGGAAATTAAAGCAACTCTAAAGTTTCATCTATCAGGTTATCAAATTTGATGAAAAAAGGGAAATGACAATTTTGAGAGGTATCATAAAAAGCCAGGCACACTAATGCACCATTGGTGGAGCTATGGATTGAGACAGTCATCCTGGAAAGTAACTTTGTTTACCTATTCCTCAAAAGTTACCAATCTGTGACCCAGCAATACCATTACTAGGCCTAGAGGTGTGGATTAGATTGTGGAAGAGAGTGAAGTGTAAGAAGATTAGAAAGCTAGGAAGCCACCAGGTTGTAAAGAACTTTAAATGCCAAACAGAGAACTTTATATCTGATCTTAGCAGTAAAAGATATCTACTGGATTTTATTGAATGGGGAGGTATAAAATGGTTAGATCTATGCTTTAGGAAAATCATTTTGTCAACTAAATGGATGATGAATTAGAGTGAGGAGAAACAGGAAGCAGGGAGACCAATCAGAAAACTATTGTAATAGCCCAGGTGAGATGTGGTGAAAACCTCAACTGTGGTAGTGGCTGTGTGTGTGGAAAAAAGGGGATGTCTATAAAGAGATGTTGTGATGGTAGAAATAAGACTTGACAATGGATTGGATATGTGGAGTGAGTACAAGTGAGGAATCAAGGATGAGACCAAAGTTACCAGACTGAGTGATGGGAAGGATAGTGGCATCCTCAGCAGCAAGAGGGATGTTTGAAGGAAGAGGGGTTGGGAAAAAATAACAAGTTCTATTTTAGCCATGTTGAGTTTGAGATGGCTGCAGGACATCTAGTTTAAGGTTATTGTTTGTCCTTTACTTCTAAAAGAACCAGTAACATCACAGAGTGATGTCTTGATTTAAATGTGAATTGGATTTAAGTGAGGCAGAGTTACACAAAGCCTAGTTCACTTTCTCTTCCAGAGTCATGAGAGTTCGATGGCAAGACAAAAGTCAAGATGACTAGTGATGCCCAGGATGCAGTGGATGACCTTGGCATCTTTGATGTCTGACCAAACTCCAAGTGTTCCACAGTGCCTGCTTCAGTTGCCTTTATGGATATTGGAACAAATTGTTCTCATTTGCCCATTCCACCAGAGGAAGACTTCACATGCTTGGGGTAGACATTCCCTTAAATCACTAATGGGTTTGTGGCTTATTAGTTACCCTCAACCTGCTTTGGCCTGTCTGCCAAGGTGGTTTTACTAGGGTGTGGCCACTGCTTGAGCTACAGCTTCTTTGGAGCCCCAGGTGAGAACTAGGTGAATCAAGTGGCTCTGAAAAGGGCTCAGCAAGTCCTCATACACTCCTTGAATAACCCATACACCCCAGTTCAAGGAATCCAAAAGTAACTGATGAGTTATAAGCAGAACTCATGAGAGAGACTAAGGCTGAATATATAGCTCTGGGATCATGCTTTTGCCTTTCTTTGTATCACCAGTGTTTGGCACAATACCTGGCATATAGTAAGCCTTTAATAAATGTTTGTTGACTTGACTTTGGAATCATCTATATAGAGATGATAATTGAACCGTTGAGATCTGGTAAAACATCCAAGTGACAGTATTAAGGTGAAAAAGAAGAAGTCCTAGGACAGAGCCTCAGGGAACATTTATTAGGTATGGCATAGATGAAGATTGAAAAAGGAGACTAAGAAGGATTGGTCAGATAAATAGGAGAATAACTAATAGAAAATAATGTCATGAAAACCCAGAGAGAAGACGGTATCCAGGAAGAAAGAATCATCAACTATGTCAAAGGTTTCAGAAAGATCAAGAAGGATCTTTAGATTAGAAAAGACCATTAGATTCAATAACTGGGAGAATATTGGTGACTTTTAAGAGAGAAGTTTTATTTGAATGATAAAGTTAAAAACCCAGTTATAGATAGCTTAGAAGAGATTGAGAAGAGAAGTGGAAACATTTAGTATAGATGACTATTAGAAATTTAGCTGAGAAAAGGAGATATTGAACAATAATGAGGATCATTGGATCAAGGAGAGATGAGTGTATTTGTAGATAGCAGGAAAGGAACCAGCAGACAGGGAAAAATTGAAGATTAAAGACTAGAGATGACAATAGATGCAATCTGCTGGAGAAGACAGGAAAGCATGAGATCAAGGGTGGATGCAGAAGGGTTGTTCTAGACAAGAAGAAGTATCACCTCTTTATCCTATTCAGTAGTAATGGATGATATAGAAGGAGAAGATGTCTGAGTCAGATGAGAGGGGGGAAAAGAGAGTCCTCAGCAAATGACTCTAGTTTCTTCAGTGAATTATGAGGTGAAGTCCTTCATAGAGTGGCAGAGGGGTGCAGTGTAAGGACTGAGAAACAACATAGTTTAAAATAGCTGCTATGGAAATTGTTGAATTGATTAGGAAGGAGTAGACTGATTACCTTGCTGCAACAAAGGCCCTGTTGAAGTTAACATAAATCTGTAGTAGACCCAATCACTATGGTTTTTACGGGTTTTTTTCCTCCAGCTCCATTCATTAGCTTGTACACAGGAACAAAGCTCATTTGACAGATGAGGAAAGTGAAGCAAGCAGCATTAAGTGACCTCTCTAGTGTCACATGGCTGGTATCTGAGGTCAAATTTGAACTCAGGAAATCTTGACTCCAGACCCAGTGCTCTATCCACTAAGCCACCTAGTCACCAACTAGATACTGGTAAAAGCACCATCTTCCCCAGGAGCACTGGAGCTCCTGTACTAAGTACCGTCCTTGATTGTCCAATTAATAGGAACAGATAATACACCTGCAGGGTGTATTGCTTGAGTGCAGAAAAAAAATCAATTATGGAACCCTTCACTTGTATAAAAGGGAATGTTTTTGGTACATAAGTGAAACACTATTTGGGGTACCCTGGACCCCAAATCTAAAGCTTGTGAGCCCCTACTTCCATGAAATTTCAATTAATTCAGAATGAAATATGTAATATAATAAATCAAAGCGCTTTTATTTAAAACACAGTGTAAAGTAAATAACAAAGATTTAAGCCAGCCACCAACTCAACACTCATGGCATATTACTACCTCCCAAGCATTAAGATACAATCTTCCCGCAGGTATTGAGGCTTAATTTTTAAGACTCTCACTTAAAAGAGAAGAAGACTACATACAAAGTAACCTCTATATACAACAGAAATACAAAGCAAGGAAATGGCATCGTAGGGAAGTAAGTAGGCAGGAATGACTGAGAGGGCTAAGGATAGTTGTTCCCTCTGTAAATAATCCTCACCCCCTGGCAAGCTGCTGAAAGTAGAGATAGGTGTAGAGAAGCAAACAATGTTTATACTAACAAAGGACTGCAAATTGGTATTCATTTGGTTCCCCTCTCTCCCTTCATTCCAGGCTGGCTTTTATCTGCCTCCTTCAGGTTATGTTCTCTAGTCTAAGAGGTTTTTTATTTGACTTCATTTACTATCTTCAAGTTTACCCTCTCTCCTGCAAATCTACTTAGAGTTAGCTATTAATATCACAGTGACTGAAAAGATTTGTGATCTCCCAGAAGGAGAAACTAGTATTCCATTGTCTCACTTTCACGCAAACCTCTCACTGGAAACTAGATGTACCTTTCATTTTTCCCATACTGACCAGTTTTGCTGTCCTCTATTCATGGAGCTGTAATTGATTACACAACAAGGATTAGTCATCATTAATTCACATATAAAAAAGGAATAAGTAATGTAATAAATATTTATTGACTCAGAAAAGAGGGTAAACAGGAGGAAGTTCATCTGATACGAAGTGATCAGAATCAAGCACTTATGACCCTCAGAGAGAAGAAAATGGTTTTTCTGCTCAGATCATTTCCCCGTCATGGGAAGGAAGGAGAGAAACCTTGGAGGAGTTATTCAATTAAAACAGCAATGTCTTCCCTGAACTGAGAGGTAGGGAAGATGGGTAATGACTTTAAGGAGCACTCAGCACTAAAACCTTTGTCATTATTAGCACAGCAAATACCCTATCAGCCTTAGTGGCAACAATTCTGCCCCTTGTCACTGTCTTTCTGAAGGGAAAAACTAGGGGTAGGTGGACTGTCTGTATGCTTTGCCTCTCCCCATGTGAAAGCCAAGATGGAGAATACCACATGAACACTAAATCTGCTTCCTCCTTCTCTTTCTGACATCTTTCTCCTAGAATTAGCAGAGCAAAGTTCCACAATCCCCCAGTTCCAAAACACTAATGCTATTGGATTCTAAGGAAACCTTTCTCATCTCCATGGAAATTCTAATACAGGGTTATACAAACTTCTAGAAACCGAAGGCTGTGATTAAACCCAATTCTGTTTCTATGCTGCTTTTCAGCATGGCATCAGAAGCTAGGAAATAGAAAAGACATTTTAACAATTTTCCCATCAGAAAAACACTGTAGCTTCAATATCTGGGAAAGCTATAGAAATACTGAGGCTTTACAAAAAGCCTTATTGCTTCCTCTCAGAAACCAAAGATGGTAAAGATCTGTTGCCTCTAATACTGGGAGTGTCAGTACCAACTGAGCCAAATACAATGATGTCTCATCTCATGATGAGAACTCTGACATAAATTAGGTGCAGTTCCCCATTTTCTTCTTCTCTCACTCCACCTATCCAATACCACTTTGTCTGTCTCTATCCTTTATCTTATTCCCTAGGCTTCTCGTGAAAATCATGTCCTCCTTTTAAACCAGACATGCTTGAAAGCTGCTGGCTCACTCATGAGCTTCTGGGAGATATAGCTCAGAGATACCCAGGACCCCTCTGCATTATTTTAACAGAATTCTACAGTGAGCAATAGGACAACCAGTCATCTTTATGACAAGACAAATAGGCAACTGACTTACTGTTCAAGGGTCTGTTTAATGTACACCAGCAGTATCAAAGTCAGAGCCTGAGAGTATTGCCTAAACCAGATTAAAATGTAATTGGAAAATGTTTAACAAAATGATTAAAAATGTAATACAGCATAGATCATTTCAATTTGTGGTTTTCTAAGTCAATATGCAGCTCACAGGGATCTATTTCTATTTGAGTTTGATTCCATTGAGGTATTAGAATAGGACTGATAGAAAAACCTGTAAAGACTTAAATGAACTGATGCTGAGTAAGGTGAGAACCAGAACATTGTACACAGTTGCAGCCACATTGTGTGATGACTAACTTTGATAGACCTTTAGCTCTTCTCAGCAATGCAAGGTTCTAAGACAACTCCAAAATAACTCACAATGGAAAATGCTATCCACATCCAGAGAAAGAACTATGGAATCTGAATGCAGATTGAAATATACTATTTGCAATTGGGGAATGGCTAAACAAGTTGTGGTATATGAATGTAATGGAATATAATTGTGCTATAAGAAACGAGGAGGTGATGGATTTCATCATTACCTGGAGAGACTTATACAAACTGATGCTGAGCGAGAAGAGTAGAATCAGAAGAAATTTGTATACAATCACAGACATACCATATCTGTGATGACCAATTATGACAGACTGGACTCTTTTCAGCAAACCAGTGATATAAGTCAATCCCGAAAGACTCAAGAAAGAGAGAATGCGCCATCCAGAGATATAACTAGAAAGAACTGAGCCTGAATCCTGATGGAAGCAAACTAAATGATCTTTTTCTTAAAAAAAAAAAAAAAGAAAGAAAGAAATATACTATTTGCTCTCTCTCTTTTTTTGTTTTTTTTTTCCTTCTTTCTCATGGTTCATTCCATTGGTTATCATTTTTCTTTACAACATACTAGTGTGAAAATATGTTTAATATGAATGTATACATAAAGCCTATATCAGATTGCATGCTGTCTTAGGGAGGGAGGAGGGAATGGAAGGGAGAAAACTTAGAACTCAAAAAATTGTGGAACTGAATGTAGAAAACAATTTTTTTAAAGCAAAAAAAAATTTTAAAAAAGAATAGGGCTGATATACTTGTGGAAAAGTGACTCTTTACCTGGAAGATAATGAATAGTATTGTCCAAAAATGAGACATAAACTCAGGACCTTAATCATACATGATGTGATAAAAAAGACTATGGAGACCAAAAATTTCCTTGAAGAATAGGCATGTAGCTTCAGCAGTGGGAGTTTAAGCAGTGGGAAATCTGTCAGAGGGAGAAGTGAGTTCTGGTCTGCCATCATCAGAATGGTAACCTACCCTTAGAATGAGAAGAGGTCTGTCTGTGACAAAGTTCCTAAGAGCTGCCGTTAAGGGTAAAGGAGAATCTGTAGGGACTGCAGCATCTAGCCAGTACCCAGGCCATGCAAATTGCCTCAATGACTCAATAAGCCTCAAGGAAATAGCATTGCTGGAAGGGGAAGGGTAGAGTTGGTAACTTTTCTCCAGTATTTCTGTTCTCAAGTCTCTGTTTCCCTTACACTAGCAATAATATAAAGTACTAATTATATAACTTATTATTAAATTAATTTACATTAAATATATTAATCTTATAAACAATAATAACATTACATTAATGTTTCTATTGATAATTATTTCTTAATATTAAATAATTACTATAAATAATAAATAAATACTATGACATATTAATATTATATTAATGCTAATGTTACTAATTACTTCTTAATGTTAATCAAATAATTACTGGTGATAATAATATGAAGTAATAATGTTATAAACATTAATAACAATATTATATTAATATTACTAATTATTTCTTAATATTAATTAAATAATTACTGATGGTGGTGATAATAATATGAAGTATTAATCATATGAAGTATGGTCTAGTTCCCTAGACAATGGGCTTTCATGAGCAGGTACAGTCTGGGGGAGAGCCCCTTCAAAATCTCATAGCTCTTGGGGTTGTATTGCCCCTACACAAAGTTTATTTGTGGAAGTTCCTGAACACTGCTCATGTCTAGGTCTCTATAGATGTGGATAAATTCCCATTAATTCCATTGATTATATTCCCATATAAGCCCTAACAACGACAAAGAATTTATTGAATATAGGAAAGTCTTTATTCCACCTAACAGGAAATGCACAGTTAACAAAATTCTCTCCATTCCCCAAGTCTTCTAACCTAATAGCATTCCTCTATTTTGCATTCCTCAGAAGGTGACCAAACTTTGGGTTGTCAGTGGGGTAGCCTCCCTATATTCCAGTGACTCCCACTTTCCTGCAGTCCCACAATGACCCCCTAGACTCAGTGCCATCCTATAGTTTGAAGTCCCCTCCAAAGGGAAACATATTACTTAACCCTAACCCTACTTCTTTTTCTAAAATGTGATAGCTTTCTTTGCCAATAAATACCCTTTATGACTATTATGTTACTATAGCCCAGCTCATTACTCAAGGTGTCAATGATGTAGGAATTTCTGTCTGTGGAAGTAACTTTAAGTGATGGACCAAGCCCTTGTGTAGAATGTAATACATTTATTACTAATCATACACAAAAACCAACATTACAAACCCCATTTCTCTCATGTAAGAAATATGCATATTAAACATAGTGTGTTTGAATTCTATTTGCATGCACATGGAGAGTTAATAATATTTTTTGAAGTGTATGATTTCCTTTGTGATTTTTGCAGAAAGAAAACAAAAAATCTTACTATGCAAGCTTTATTAGTATCCCTACCCTCACTCTAAGATAATATTAAGTACAGAGAGACAGAGACGAAGTTCTATGAAGGTGAATAATATGCTTCAAAAGGATGAAACATAAAAAGGGCATACAATAAAAAACCATGGTCATATAAAGTAAAGGTCTCAAAATCATGGTGGCAAAAATCTGGAATGCCTTGAACCAGATTAAAATGTAATTGGGAAATGTTTAACAAAATAAATAAAAATACAACATAGATGATGTTAGTTTGTGATTTTCTAAGGCAATATGCAACCCACAGGGATCCCAAAGTTTATGAGTGATGAAGTAGAATATTTATGGGTAGTAGTGAGATCCAGGATATGATAATTAAATATTCATTTGTTGTCCTCAATTAAAAGGAAAACAGATTCCAAATCCTATTAGTTATATCACCCTGCAACAAAAACAAATATATATTAAGCAATTCACCACCACACAAAAGGACTGCTCAGCCTGGGGAAGAGTGGGGGCTGGAGCAGCCATTCTCTCTTTTACCCACTAAGGGCCCTTCTCCTGGCTTTGGTCATATACAGATTCAATTCAATCCTGGGGGAAACTGGCCCCTAAAGAGAGAGATTTACTCTTTTTCTAGAAGTCTCCATTCCTCATGTCCTGGGGAAAATCATTTAAAGGTTAGATTTGGCTCAAGTGGAGAATCTCCCCCAAAAGAGAATAGAAACGCACTAAAGGAGCAATGTAAATCCAGCATAGAACAGCTCTTTATTTCTTCTACACAAAAGACAGCACAAAAGACTCCTAAGCACACCTTGACAAAGACTTAAACAAGCAACAGTAACTTATAACTACTGAGTAGTTGATACATAAAACATTAGAACATGAAGCATTGTATGACTGCTGAATCGGCATTTCACATTAACCTTGGCTCTGTACTGGGACCCTCAAGGTACATAGCCTCTGTCAAGTGAAGGTAGGAGTTAGGTTCCTCCTTCCGTCTACAGTCATTTTTTCTCTTCCAAGCAGTGGTACGTGAGCTGTAGGGGCCTACCTCCTATGATTGTTGTTGTTGTTGTTTGTCCTTCGTCTCAAAGAGGACCATGACATCAGGGAGGTGATGCCATGACTTGAAAATAAATTGGATTTAAGTGAAGAGCCTGTGCAAAGCCACCAGCTTCACTTTCTCCTCTGGATTCTTCTGGGTCCAGTGTCGAAATACAGATCAGGACCACTGGAGTTGGCAGTGCAGCCAATACCAATTGAGGGAACCAGGCCCTCTGGAATTCACAAGATTATCTCCAAGGCTAGAAGAATCTATCTCAGGATTGCTATTTAGTAACCTATGTTCAGGAAAAGAAACATAAAATAAAGAAGCAACCAGGGGACCCAGGCTCCATTGCCACTAAGTGAGCCTCTGCTCTAGTTACCATGTGTGAGTACTGGTTATTTCTGCTGGGGTGGGTCATCCCCTACCTCTCATAGCAAGTCCCAGGAGGAGACAGAGTCGAAAATAACACATTCTAGAGAGAGAAAAGAAAGAAGACTCAACTTCTTTTAGTCTCTATTGAGTGGGTCATTATCAGTTCATGTAAGTCTTTCCAGGTTTTTCTGAAATCATCTTGCTTGTCATTTCTTATAGTATAATAACATTCAATCACAATCATATGTCACATCTGGTTCATACATTCCCCAGTTGATGGGTGCCTTGAGAAGGGAAGTTTCAAGGAGGATGTGGTATTTAAGTTAAGTGGGTAGGAATTCAACAGGCCAAAAAGAAGGTGGGGAGGAAGGGAATTCTAGGCATAAGGCACAGCCTGAACACGAGTATGGAGTCATGAGAGATCAGTGCATACTGAGGGGGCAGAGGAGAATTCTGTTTAGCTGAAGTGAAGGAAAGAAAGGAAGAAAGAAAGGAGAAAAATGTATGCTTCTGTCTATATTCACACTCCATCCATTCTTTCTCTGAAGAAAATTAGCTCTGAAAACATTCATCATGAGTCCTTTGTAATTGTCTTGGATTATTGTATTGCTGAAATACAATGTCGTTTTATGTCATTCATCTTACAACCTTACTATTACTGTGTATAATATTCCCCTGGTTCTGCTCACTTCACTCTGTATCAGTTTATCCCAGGTGTTCCTGAAATCATCCTTCTCATTATCTCTTATAGTACATAATATTCCAATACAATTATATACTAGGACTTGTTCAACCCCCACTGATGGGCATTCCCTCAATTTCCAATTCTTAGTCACCACAAAAAGTGCTGCTATAAATACCCTGGCACAAATAGATTCTTTCTCCTCTTTAAAAAATCTCTTTGGGATATAGACCTGGATTTGCATTTCTGGATCAAAGAGTCTGCACAGTTTTATAGCCATTTGGATGTAAGTACTAAATCTTAAAGGAACAAAAGAAAACTAAGAGACCTAGAGGTTCAGAGGGAGAACATTCCAGGCAGTTAGGATATAATTTCATTACTGCTTACAGCTCAACTGTAACACTGAGAACACTTAAAATTTAAATTTCTTCAATATTTAAGACAAAAGAAATAGGAAGTACTATAATTCAAATATTAAAGATAATTGTAACTCTTTGACAAGACACAACAAAATCTACATCTCAATAAGACTATCATTTTAAACCAATATATAATTCTACAATAGTATGTATATGTAATGAATATTTGAATTATATTAAAGAGCTGAAAGTTGAAGCTTAAAAAGCCATATCAAAAATTGCAGAGGTAGGGGCGGCTAGGTGGCCCAGTGAGTAGAGCGTCGGCCCTGGAGTCAGAAGGACCTGAGTTCGGATCCGGCCTCAGACACTTAATGCCCACACAAACAAAAACCTAGCCGTCTGACCTTGGGTAAGTTGCTTAACCCCAACTGCCCTCCAAAAAAGAAAAAAAAATGCAGAGATCAAAGAGTATAAGTACAGAAAAGGGGCCATTGAAGTTTATGATGAGGAAATCACTTGGAGAGAGAAATTTCATTAGCATGGGGACAAAAGTCAAATCGTGAAGGGTCAAAGACACAAATAGGAAGTGTTTGGGGAACATGAGATAACTTTTCCAAGACCTTTAACAGGAAAGGAGAGAAAAGTAATAGAAAAGTAACTAGATGAGATAGAAAGAAGAAAGGAAGTCTTTTCTTCTAAGTAGAGCTGACTGTTTATAGTAGACAAGGAGAAATAAGTGGTAAGGAAGAGATATTAAGTTAAATGAGAGAAAAGGGATGACTACTAGGAGCAAGATCCCAAAGAGATTAGGAGGGAATGGGATCAAGGGTACAGGCAGAAGGGTTTATCCTTATTCAAGGATAGAAGTAGGATTGTGTAGGAAAAAGGAAACTGGTCTAGGAGCCATGAAGAGTTCTATCTCTGATACATACTGGTTGTATGACCCTGACCAAATTATTTAACCTCTCAGTACTCTAGATGTTTTCTCTAAGACCATACATTTTTCAAAAACCATATCCCTGCCCAGAGAAACTTTATCCCCAATTTACCTTTCATCCTCCATCCCACTCCTATTTTCAACTCCCTTTTGAGTGGTTTCTTCCCCCATTAGAATGTAAGCTCCTTGAGGACAAGGACTGTATTTCTTTTTGCTTAATTTGTCTCCTCAGTACTTAGCACATAGTAAACTCTTCATAAATGCTTTTTCCCTCCCTTTCTTCCATAAGTTGAAAAAAAAAGGTACTGATAACCACTGGTAGATAGATTTTCTGCATCTGAGTATTCCCTATATCAATGAAATCATAGTTCCAGTCCATATCACTAAAGAAGAGGGACAAATACCTTTTCTGTGACCAATGGGGAGGAGGACAGAGCAGGTAATGGTGCTGAGACCTAGTGAAATTAGAGGTGTACTAAAGGAAATAATTTAGAAATGGCCTCCATTGCCATGACTCCCTGAATTTTCTCAGTGGAGGAGGAGGAAGAGGAGCAAGCGAAGGAGGAGGAGGAGGAGAGAAAGATGACAGACCTTTGGGAAATACTGATGTTAGGGCATTAAGAGGTCAAGAAAGGACCCTGCAAAGCTGAGGAGCAGATGTGCAGCTCCAGGTAAGAGGAAGATTAGCTGTGGTGAAGAAGAAAGAGGAAAAAAGAAAAGATTAGCTGTGGTGAACAAGATAGGAAGTTGATAAGAGTAAAGCTGAAAAATAATTAAAAGCAACAAGGTTTTGTTAAATCTATAGACCAAGAATTTGTAGCAGTTAAATCTGCCCTAGTAGTTATAATCTCCAATCTAGAAGAGGGATGGAAACACACATTGTAACCTCAAATATTCTCCCAGCAAGAGGCTATGTGTAATAAAGGAAAGAAAACCAGGCTATGTGATTATGGGGAAAATCAATAAACTCCTCGATGCCCTAGGCACCTCTCTAAACAGGCAAATTTCAGAGGAGTTGCTGATCATCAGTGAAGAGACTTATTACACTGAGAGTTCTCTAAACCAATGAACTGATAAGTCTGGACCATTCTCCCTTTATCTAGTAACACTGTGACTACATGGAACATCAAGTGATTCCCAATAGAATCACAACTGAGGATCCCTTGAAGGACAATAGAACATGGCATGTATGAGTATGCTTCAGTATATCATGTGTTAGGTACTCAGTGTGTGATGGTTTATGGAGCTACATTCTGGACTTACTCTCCCCAGAGCTAGGCCAAGAGCATCTCTCTGTTGGGGTTCTAGGGACACCCCTAAGAAGTTAGGGTAAACTTTCTCTTGTGCTAATGGTTCAAGCCCCTATCATTGTATCTTTTCCTCATGGTTAACCAAGAGTCATTAGGTTCCAAATCCATTTAACCAATTAACATCATTTAGCTATCACCAAGGAATAGTTACTGTGAAGATAAAGGAAAAGCAGAAGTTATAAGCATTCCCTTCTAACACCTGGGGGCACCCTCTCTTTTATACCACCTCAATCTCTGCAGAGAGTGGGCTTAAATTTAATATGGTTTCTACCATAGCATAGTAAAGATGTGGTTACCAAGACGTGTATTCTTAGAATGGCGCTTGAGTATTCAGAACAGAAATCATATTTCTAGTCCTAGTACCATAACTAAGTGAACACGAACGTGTCACTTAACCTAACTGGGCCTCATTTCCCTCCTCTGTAAAATATGTAATCTTTTGAGGCCAAAGAAGATAGAGAACATTTACATAGCACTTCAAGGTTTGAAAAGCATCTTACATACATTATCTCAAGATAACTTGCAAAGGCATGTTAAGTTCTCTGGAAGAAAGAAAGATGCCAGAGATATTGAAACAATTGTTATGATTTTTCTCTGTGTTGCCATTTGTTACTATCTGGAATAAGATTAGATTTCTTGCAAGTTTCTAGAAAACATGGGTCTATTGTAAAGCCTACTACCCTCTATTTCCTTTAGGGAAACAGACATATCCATTTTCTTCTAAGACAAAATAAGAAAATCTTCTTTAAAATTAAAGTTTATGGTTATTGGAAGGGAATGGTTGCTGGTAATGTTAATACATCTTGGTGGGTCCAAATGAACAGTTGTGAGAGAGGAGATTAGGGTGGAGGGAAGATGTCTGCCACAAAATAGAATGAGATGGGTATCCCCACAGACAGGACAAATTCAGATGGTCACAAAATCCCAGAATTAGAGAGCTATAATAAACCTTACTGGCTGTCTACTCCAACACACAGAGGAAAGGAATCCTCACTTTGATATCTCCAAGAAGTCGTCTTCCAACCTCTGCTTAAAGACCTCCAAAGAGGAAGAATCTACCATCTTCTTTTTTTTCTTTTTAAAAATTTATTTATTTTTAGTTTTCAACATTCACTTCTATAATATTTTGAGTTCTAAATGTTCTCCTCCTCCCCCCACCACAAAGGCATGCAATCTGATAAAGGCAGACATAAGCATGTACAATTATATTAAACATATCTCCACATTAGTCATGTTGAAAAGAAGAATTAGAACCAAAGGGAAAAACCATGAGAAAGAAGAAACCAAAAAAAAAAAAAGAGAGAGAGAGAGAAAATAGTATGCTTCAGTATGCATTCAGACTCTAAAGTTCTTTATCTGGATGTAGATAGCATTTTTAAGCATGAGTCTTTTGGATTTGTCTTAGATCCTTGAATTGCTGAGAATAGCTAAGTCTATCAAAGCTGGTTATCACATAATGTTACTGTTACTGTGTACAATGTTCTCCTGGTTCTGCTCACTTCACTCAGCATCAGTTCATGTAAGTCTTTCCAGGTTTTTCTGAAGTCCACCTACTCATCATTTCTTATGGAATAATATTATTCCATTAACATTCATATACCACAACTTGTCCAGTCATTCCCTAGTTGATGGGCATCTCCTCAATTTCCAATTCTTGACCACCACAAAAAGAGCTGCTATAAATATTTTTGTATACGTAGATCCTTTTCTCATTTTTATGTTCTCTTTGTCACCATCTTCTTTAGGCAGTCAATTCCACTCTTGGACAACTGTAATGCTTAGCAAGTTTTTTCTTGTCATCAAGCCTAATTTGGTCTCTTAGCAACGTAATACGCATTGCTCCTGGTTCTGCTGTCTGAGTTGGAATAGAACAAATCTGATCCTTCCTCCTAGTGACAGATTTTCAAATACTTGAAGACAATTCTCACAGCACCAAGTCTTCTCTTGTCCAAGCTAAATATGTCCATTTCCAATGGATCACCATATCACATGAATTCAAGGCCCTTTAAAGCTATTTAAACTGTTCTCTTCTGGACCCTCTCCAGTTTGTTAAACCATGGTTCCTAGAATTGAACCCTTTCATCCAAATACATTCTGATAAGGGCAGAGTACACTGGAATTGTTCCCTCCATATTCTTAGAGGACTCCCTTAATGCAGCCCAAGACCACATCTTTTTTTATTGCCACATTATATTACTGATTCAAAAGTTGTTTTCACATTTTTTTGTCTGGCATATTGCAAGTGCTTATAAATGCTTACTGATTGACTGTTGATTGCAGTTTGCTCAAATCTTTTCTTTGTAACAATGGAAGATTAAATGGGGAGAATTGGTGGGGTTGTAGAAGAAATTATTCTAATATTTTAAAGGTATAAATAAAAGTTACTAATGGGGGGGAGGACAATAGGTTAGTTAATAAGCATTTATTAAGTACATACTGTGCTAAGGTAGTAGTACAAACTATTCCTTCCTCCAAAACCAGAGTTGCACACTCCCATAAATACAGAGTTATAGGGAGGGGTATAAACAGAAAGTACAATGTCAGATTAGCCAAGATAACAGAAAAGGAAAATGACAAATGCTGGAGGGGATATGGAAAAACAGGTACACCAATGCATTGTTGGTGGAGCTGTGACCTGGTCCAACCATTCTGAAGAACAATTTGGAACTCCACCCAAAGGGCTATAAAACTGTGCAAACCCTTTGACCCAGCAATAGTGCTACTAGGTTTGAATCATGAAGAGATCAAAGAAAAAGGAAAAGGACCCACATGTACAAAAATATTTATAGCAGCTCTTTTTGTGATGACAAAGAATTAGAAATGGAAGGGATGCCCATCAATTGAGGAATGGCTGAACAGTGTATGATATACAATTGCTACTGAATAATATTGTGCTATAAAAAATGACAAAGGTGAGGGTTTCAGAAAAACCTGGGAAGACTTAGATGAACTTAGACAAATGAAACGAGCAGAACTAGGAGAACATTGTACACAGTAATTACAATATTGTAACAACAATCAGCTATGAAAGACAGCCACTTTGATCAATACAATGATCCACAATAAATCCAAAGGACTCATGATGAAAAATGCTATCCATTCTGAAGTGGGAACTGATGAGCGCTGAGTCCAGACTGAAACATATTTTCTTTCACTTTTTAAAAATTTTCTTGCTTTTCTTTTCAAAATATAGCTAATGTTGAAACATATTTTGCATGACTTCATATATGTATATATAACATCATATTTCTTGCTTTCCAATGGGTGGGGGAGGGGCAGGACAAAGAGAAAATTGGGAACTGGAAATAAACATTTAAAAATAAAAATTGAATGGGGTGGCTAGGTGGTGTAGTGAATAGACCACTGGCCCTGGAGTCAGGAGGATCTGAGCTTAAATCTGGCCTCAGACACTTAACGCTTATTAGCTGTGTGATGTTGGGCAAGTCACTGAACCCCAATTTCCCTGCCTTCCCCCCTCCAAAAAGCAAAAAGAGAGAGAGAGAGAGAAATAAATGAATGAATGAATAAATGTCAATGTTAGTGATAGAATGTTATAAGGAATAATGCGGCTAATGGAATTCATGACTCCACAACTTCAAATCCTTAGTGTTCTCTCTCCAGACAGTGAGAGACAAGTAGCAGCACTGCTCAGCAGGGTTAGGCCACCCACAACATGCAGCATTGTGGCTGGACTGGGCTCCCTGGTCTTACTCCTTACATGACATAGTTGATTGAAAGGATCCATCCATGGCACTTGGTGGTCAGAGATGAATGGCAGCAGCAGCAGTTGCTGCCAGAGCAACAGTGGCCAAAGGCAATGGAAGCTGTGATTGTGAACTTTGTGAAAACATTTCGAACTTCCGAGAGCATGATTCCTCTTGGCAAAGAGAAGTGTTAACTTTAGAATCTATGGCACCAAACCTTCAAGCACAGCTGAGAATTATGATTTCTCTTTGAAGAGAGAAAAGTACTCTCATGGACAGGAATACTTCATCATTCATGTTACCTACATGTTCATCTCACTGCTACTGCACTTTATACTTGAGCCCATTCTCCTCATGGGCATTTTATTTGTGAGAGAGTTCATCTCAAGGTTTTGGGAAGAATGTTTAGTATTAGTTATTGTTGATGGGAAACACATTGGTGGGGCATCAGGAACAACAGTACTGAACCATGGCCCCTCAGAGTTACCCCTAGAACCCTGAGAGATAATAGGAGTAAGCCACCCTTGGGATTTTCCATCTGCCAATGCAAATGTCCATTTGGGAAGGGTGGCTTTTGGGGAGGTGGGGGGGTGGTGCTACACAGAGTAATCATAGCTTCCCACTGTCTATTACCCTATAAAGACTCCTCAGTGAGCCCCAAGTTGAAGGCCCAGAGCAAGAAGTTGCTAGATGTTCCATAAGGTCTAGGAAGTCTGGAAGGGTTAGTTAAAATAATCCTTGTATGTTCTTTGAAAGGATCTTCCTTATTGGTCTTCTGGGACTCACCAAAAGAACTGCACCTTTGTGCCAAATCATTCACCTAAATAAGGGGAGTTCTTTACTAATTACAGCTGTCTGGTATCTGCATTATATAGCCTAATCTAAGGCCTGGCCTGAACTCCTCTATCCGAGTACAAATCTGGCTTCAAATACTTCCTAGCTGTGTGACCATGGAAAAGTCACTTAATAAAGTGGCCTCATCTGTAAAATGAGCTGGAGAAGGACATGGCAAACCACTCCAGTATGTCTGCGAAGGAAATCCCAAATGGGGACATGAAGAGGGGGCCATGACTGAAAAATGACTGAATAACAACTCCTCCCCACCCCCTGAGTTCTGGCTATCACACCTTGTATTTATACTCCTGAATAAAAGACTAGTTTTACACTTTATCTAAATTGACAGGAGATGGCGCTAGAAGGTAGCCAATGCCTTAGATTGGGTGTTAGGCTTATTCTCCTAACAGAAGGAAGGATGGAAGATTGAGAGGGAACAGATGAGAAAGAAATGGAGAAAAGGGTTCAAATGGAAAACTGTAGAAGGGGAAGGAGACACTTTCAATCATAAAGAAAGAAGACCCTCCCCTCTTGTCAGTTCCTCCAAATTTAACTGACTTTAAAAACAAAGAAACAAATGAATGTGGACGCGCTCTAAAGATTCTTGAAGGAGTTTGTCCTTCCTTCTCATTACTTGCTCCTTGGGAGTGGTGCCACTCCTATGATGCCCAGAATTTCGAGGAAATCTCCAGAAATGATGAGGACTAGATGCCTGAAAAAAGATGCCTTTGTAAAAGATCTTTCAAATAACAATTTGCAAAAATCAAGTCCGGAATCCTTGCACTGAATGTTACTTTTAGGAAATCTTGAGAAATTATTAGAAATGCCAGAAGATGGCGCCCTATGTGATCCTGAAACTCAGAGGACTTACAGCTAACTAAGGTTTAATTTCAGTCATAACTTCTCCCCTGGGACTCTGACCCCTTGGACGTCTTGTCCATCTGTCTTCTTTTCTCCTTGGCAAGGAATTGCCTTCTTTTTCCATTATTGCTGTGTTTTAACCATCCTGAAACTCAGGAAGCTTTGCTTTGATGAGCGCAATAATACAGAATTTTACAGTTTACAAAGTGTGCTCGTGAGCACTTGGCCTGTTTCCTAAGAGAAAGATGATGGATTCAGGGCACAGATTGAGACTTTTTTTTTTTTTTACTATGACCAATGCAAGAACTGTTTTGTCTGGCTATGCATATTTGTTATAAGTGTTTTCTTTTTCTTTTGTGGGAGGGGGAAGTTGGAAAAAAGATAGATTTTTGTTCATTAAAAAACTAAGATTACGTTTTTAAAAGTGTCTTCATGTAAGTGATCTTATTTGAATCCTCAAGACAAACCTGTTGAAATATTATCATTCCATTTTATATATTAGGAAACTAAGATTCAGAGAGTTTAATTGACTTGGGATCACACAGCTAGTTTATAAGAAAGCTTGGACAAGAATCCTAGGCTCAGGGGATCTTTTTCCACTGACTATAAGGCTTGCTTTTTCTCCTTAATGGGACAAAATGAGAAACTTTTCTTGGAAAATAATGTGTCAGAGAATTGGAGTTTTAATTTTTTTTAAATAGTTTGGCTTTGCAGCTGATCCACAAGTCCCTATCCAGGGAATGATGATGCAGCATATCTATTATCCTGGTCAGTTTGCCTTCTCAAATTGTTGGAGCCATTCCATGGCTCATTGCTTTGACAACATTGGAGGTGAGCAGAGGCAAACCGAGGACTTTAAACTGAAATGGGTGACTTTTGCTTTACTAGCAAAAGGTTTGGTAGGGGAAGAGGCTTTCCTCTTAATATTTCCTTCTCCAGGCTTCTGTTCCTTGAGAGGTTTCAATGTGAAGAATTTAGAATTTGTTCTGATCTCCGGATTTCTAGTCTCGTGGTGGATTAGACATCAGCCCACATTCCTAGCACATGAGTACTTTTTTCTCCCTTCTCCAACCTCGCTGGCTCCTATGCCCACCCCAGCAATCCAGAGGAGTTTGGCACTTGATGCTGCCCTTTCCCCTTTAAGAAGACCTAGAACCCTCCTCTCTCTCAATTTGCAGTGGTTTTTATTCCCCACCTCTCTTTCTCTCCATTTCTCTTGGGAGTCTACTCAATTGTTGAGGCTGTTTCTGTCTCTGTCTCTCTATTTCTCTCTGAATCTCTCCATCTCTCCCCCCTGTTCAGGCCTCCCTGCCATCAGTCAGTGTCTTCTCCTCTGACAAAAGCCGCCCTAGATCTGGGCTCCCTGGGGAGGAGGGGGGTGGCTGGGTCTGGCAGGGAGAGACGCTGTCTCTTCATGGTGCTACAGTCCCTCCCCCACTGAGCATACAAACGGGCTTTATCCTGCAAACAAACACGCCCCCCCATCACACCCCCAGCTAAGCAAGCACGTGGCCCTTGGCCCCCAGAGTGGGGAGAGGGCAGCATCGACTGGGGCCAAAGCCAACTCCAAACATGTTATCTGTGCCTCAGTTTCCCTTTAATTTTGCCACTTGAGCTTCCAGCTTTTGATCCACCTTAATCTTCAGTTCCCTTTTTGCTTTCTGTCTGCTTCAGAGCCTAGGCATATACCCTCTGTTGCCATACTATCTTCATTGTTATCGCTTCTTAGTTTTTCTGGTCAAACTCCAAACTAACCTGTGGATATCTTCCCCCCCCAAAGTATATCATCTCTCCCCATCTTCTTAGGCTAGAGGAAAGTCAGATGAGTGGGATGAGGATCCAATTGAATGTCTGGAGCTAGCTAGGTTGAAGAAGAAAGAGGATCTTAGGTGACCCCAGTTTAATGGGTAGCTATGTGAATAGGAGAGAGGAGGAACTAGCAGTTGGAATCCTGAGCCAGAGCCAGGGATCCCTGTGTAACTGACTGCATATACCAAACAGGGTTCATCCTGCATGCCTAATAGGCTATTTAAGGAACTGGCTGCTGACATCCAGGGCACCCCCCCTTTTCCTCCTCCTCCCCTCCTCACACATACTCACACCCATCCAGAGCCACCTTAAAAACGGGAGGCAATTGTGAAGTATCTGGCCAGCAAGTGGAGTTGGGACTGGGTAATGAGATAAAGACAGGGCAGAGAGAGACAGAAAGATTTGTACAGGGGGGCCAGAATACACACACACACACACACACACACACACACACACACACACACAGCGACATAGAAATAGAGTCCCCTGGAGAGTTCCCAGAGAGACACAGGGAGACATTAAAGGGAAAAAAAAGTTGGAAGGATAGATCTATACAGGGCACTAATACAATTTTTCCTGTGTGTGTTTCTTTCTCCTGACTCTCTCTCTCTCTCTCTCTCTCTCTCTCTCTCTCTCTCTCTCTCTCTCTCTCTCTCTCTCTCAACTTCTGTCTAACCTTCTGTAACCCCTTCCAGGAGACCATGCTGCTATTTCTTAACCTCTTGCTAGAGCTGGTCCGGATTCTGGCTGCAGATGGGGGTATGTACATTTGTGTTTATTTGTGTCCATGTTTGTGTCCGCATGTTTGCAGGTGCGCTAAGGAGAAGGAGGACTGAAGGGACTGAGATGACAGTATTCTAGAGCAGGGACAAAGGAAGAGAAGAAGACCCTGATCCTTCCCCAGGTTTTCTTCTCCTATTCCTGATCTTCTGCAGTTCTCCCTCCTATCCCTTGTAGTTTTAGAGGGGTAGAGAGTAAAAGGTCAGGGGTGGCAAGAAAGGTTAGTAATGGATTCCACCACTACTGTAGCTCTGACCTCCCAAGATTTCCTTATTTAAAAAGTCTTTCAATTAATAGAAACAGCTGCTTTGGAGGGGGAGGGGGGAGTGTTAAGAAATGAATGAATAGGGATTGAGTTCTTACTGTAGCCAGAAAAAACCCAGCACCTGCCCAACTCTGTCCCTGATTCCTGACCCAGAGGTCTCATACCCAAAGGCATGGCAATGCTCTTTCTTGATTCAACTAGGAATAGAATCCAACAATGTATTCCCTCTAATAAGGGACCCACTAGGGTATATGGAAATAAATTGGGAAGAGGTAGACAGGGTCTCCAGAACTATCTTCCCAAGGGAAGGAAGAATTGTGCTGTAGGAGAAAAAAAGCTAAGCAAATTCTTAGTGGTGATGTTCAGGAACAGAGGGTCCCAACTCCTCTGAGTCCTACAAGAAAAAGGGAAGTGTGATGGGGGGAGGAAAAAAGGGAACCATCTGAAGGAATCTAGGGTATTTGGGAAAGAAGGGCATCTAGAGGTATGAAGGGTGGAGTGGGTAGGAAACCAAGCCAGAGAATTATTATCAGAGAATCAAAGTCATTAGTGTCCTTCCGAGAGCCACGGGAAGAGAGTCCACTGCCTTTCTGGTTGCTCTTTAGAGATCCCTAAATCTAAGATGTAGGGGTTAGGGACAGAGTCAGAATGAATTACAAGACTGTTGGATGTTTGTAGAATCTAGGGAAATAGGAGAGGAAATGGGAGCCTGAGCTATTTAAAAGTTATATCAGTCTGGAAAATGAAGAATCTAGTATCAGAGAGATTCCACAGGAAGACTCTCCCTATAACCCCCAACATAATCTAGCCCTAGGTAAAAACTTAGAAGCCAGGAAAGGAGGGCCCCCTGAGTCTCTCTCAGATGCAAAGACGGGCTGGGTATGATCCTTTCATGTGACTCAGCTGGCAGCTCCCATCTCCACACACAATGCCACTTTCATCCTGTTCTTGCCCGCCCTGGCTCCCCCTGCCCACCCACCCTCACCCTAGACCCTACACCAATTCCCTCTTTCCCTTTACCATCTGGAGATCTGGAAAGTGGGAGAGCAGGGATTGTGGCCTTGAGATTATGGAGTTTCCTATTGAATTTCAGCCCAGGGACCAAAAGTGGTGCTGAGCTGAAATTCACAGATGTTGATTTGCATCTCATTAGCATTTTATTCATATCCTGTCTCACAGCCAAGGAATCCCTTCAACCTTTGCCTTTCTACCCCAGTATCTTTGGGTGCTTTCCTGCCTCACAACCAGACACTTCATCTTTCCCTGTCCCCCTTCTCCAGGATGGGGAAAAGGGGGTTGGATTTATTGCACATTTGTATCCAGATTAATTTTAACTTTCAGCTTTCCCCTCAGTTTCCACCCCCCACCCCTACACACCCTGTTCAATCCGGAGGGTTTTTAAATAGGTCCGTCTCTCCAACCCTGACCTTTCACTGCTGAGGTCTCTGGTTTCAAGACTTCCCTGGGAAAGGTTGAAATGGAAGAGGATGAAAGAAATAGAGGACAAGGGAGGTGTGAGGGGGAAAAAAATCCAGTGAGACAAAAAAAGGCTTGGGGCACTGATCAGGGGCATTGTCATAGGGACATCTTCTTCTTCTTGCAGGTTCACATTGGACATATGAAGGTAAGATCAAGATTCAGTTTTCCTCCTACTTCCTAACTTTGTTTCTGGTGGGGAGTAGGTATACCCTCCAGCCTTTAGGAGAGCCCAAATCCTCCCCCTACAGCTCTTTTCCCTCTCTCCTGTCCTGCCCCCACCACCTTTTCTCTCCTTCTAGTCTAATCTCTCTTATAGTCTCATGATTAATTTGCCTCAAGAGAAGAGAATTCTGGGATCACTGGGGAGTAAATTTCTGAAGGGAGTACCTAGAGAGTGAATACCTCCATTAGACACTAACTCCCTGTGCCCCCCCCCCCCCACCATTCTAAAAAACAAATCTCTAAGAATCTTAGAGGGGCGGCTAGGTGGCGCAGTGAGTAGAGCGCTGGCCCTGGAGTCAGAAGGATCTGAGTTCGGATCAGGCCTCAGACACTTAACCCACACCAACAAAAACTTAGCCGTGTGACCTTGGGCAAGTTACTTAACCCCAATTGCCCTAAAGGGGCGGCTAGGTGGCGCAGTGAGTAAGAGCGCTGGCCTCAGAGTTGGGATGACCCGAGATCAAATCCGGCCTCAGAAAATGAGCACCCACACATAAATAATGACTAGCCGTATAACCTTGAGCAAGTTACTTAACCCCAATTGCTTTAAAAAAAAAAAAAAAGAATCTTAGAGATAACCAATCCAACCTTCACCCTCTGGGTCAGCAAAAGACTCAAAACATATTCTTTCAGAGTGGAATGAGATAGAGGGTACTGTGATGGCATCCAGTAGAGTGGGGCAGGGAGAAGAATCTGTTAAAGAGGGGTGGCTAGGTGGCACAGTGAATAGAGCACTGGCCCTGGAGTCAGGAGGAACTGAGTTGAAATCCAGCTTCACATACTTAACACTTACTAACTTGTGACCCTGGGCAAGTCACTTAACCCCAATTTCCCTGCCTTCCCCCCTCCAAAAAAAAAAGTTAAAAGAAAAAAAGAAGTTGATGGAGATGCCCAGACTTCTAACTCCCCATTCTACTGCAACTTTTCTACCCAAATCAACCCCATTTCTTAACCTGAATTGAGGTCGTACATGAAGAGCAATGGAGAGAAGCAAAAGGGCAGAGAAGAGTTACATTACTGACTTGGGAGCCAGTCAGCAAGTGGACCCTGGGGTAGGCGGAACCTAACTGGCTACTCTTTGAACTTTTCTGATTGTTGACTGTCGCTGACAGAAATCCAGAGCAAATGTCAAGGGCTCTGGTGAGGGGAAGAGAAGCAGGGCCGGGAAAATGGGACACCTGAATCCATCTCCATTTGGTGGAGAGACATCTTTCTGGGGCTTACAGTCTATTCCTCATCTTGCCCCATCACTCCTATCCCAATGTACCCATGGTCTTTCTTTCCCTTTTGCTTCCTTATCCCCATTACAGTTATCCTAGTCCTAGGTTATTGTTAAATCAAGAAGAGCAGCCACCATTTCTATTTCCCACAGTTGGACCCACCACATACTTGAAGGGGAGGGGATTTTGCCTCCCAATCCCTATGTAATACAGATTCATTATAGGGGTGGGAGTTAAGTAGAAGGCACATTTCTCAACACATTTTCCTGGACCGGGTGTAGGGTCTGGAAACTGGAAATGGCAGATGGGCACAGAAAGATAGGGCAAATGTCCTTGGTAATTCTTTATTAGGCCCACATGGTCAGGACCATTGGCCAGCCACTTATCCAGAATGTGGAAGCAGTGCCCAGTCTCCTATCGACATACAAACCGAAAGAGTGCCCTTTGATTCAGAGTTGCCTGCCCTGAAGCCCCATGGCTATGACCAGCCTGGCATGGAGCCCCTATCTCTGCACAACAATGGACACACAGGTAAAAGAGAAGACAGGGTGCCTATGCTTTAGATCTAGTCATGAAGGTTACATAAAAAGCAGGAATCACTGACATGTCTAATATTCCTGGGTCCTCTGGAAGTTTCATCCTCACATTTGGGGAAATGAGGGTGGGGATCAGGACCCTGCACCTTTCAGTCAGGATAGGGTCAGTCAGTCTCCAAGCAAAGCCTACAGATTGGTTCATCATCTCTCATGGTGTCAATTTCTGTCCAGATCTGCGAAAGGGGAAAATGTGCTATAAAGTGAAATAGTTAACCAGAACTGGGTGCCATAACAGGGAGGGAAGAACAGATTGGCCAAGACTCCCAGGAAATTATGGGAATACCCAGGGAAGAGAAGAATCTATTCCAATACTAGATGTTCCCCTTATTCTCACAGTGCAACTGTCCCTGCCCCCCACTCTATACATGGGGGGGCTCCCCCGAAATTACGTAGCAGCCCAGCTCCACCTGCACTGGGGCCGAAAAGGGCAGCCAGGGGGGTCAGAGCACCAGGTCAACAGTGAAGCCACAGCTGCAGAGGTACTGGGAGACAAGACGCATGGACTTGGGCTGCTAAAGGGACAGGGTTGGGGAGCTCTGGAGGGGATGAAACCAAAGACTGGGGATGTCGGGAGATAGGGTTGGGGAAACATTAGAGGGCTGAAGCCAGAGACCTAGGGGTGCTGGGAGCTCAGGAGACAGAAACACTTTGCTAGAGACAAGGGGAACATCAATCCCCTCTCCCCACAGCTCCACATTGTTCACTATGATGCTGATTCCTTTAACAATCTGAATGAAGCTGCTCAAAAGCCTCAGGGACTAGCTGTTCTGGGCATCCTCATTGAGGTCAGTGGTCCCCTAAGTCCCCTCCCTCCTGCCTCCCATACTTTTCTCCTTTCAGTATTAATCTTTCACTTGTTTCATTTCCTATATTAGCTCTCCTCCTTTCATAGTGTGGGGAGGAGAGGGTGGTGGGCATACAGTGATCACCATTCTCTTCAAGGAAGAGATAAAAAAAGCAAGTCAACCATCTTAGAATTATCCCTGGAATGTCCATGATCCCAGACTCCATATCTTCAAACTATCATCTCCCTATCCTAGGTAGGTGAGAACCAGAGCCCAGCTTATGAACACATCTTGAGTCACTTGGAAACAATCAGGTATAAAGGTAAGCCCCCACAAAAATTGTCGTAGGATGAAACAGGGTTAGATCTCAGTAAGACTTAGAATTGTAGACTTAAGGAATTACAGATTTGGAAAAGACCTTAGAAATTAGTAAAGCAACTCCTTTCTGATGCATAAGTAGTAAGTATCCCCACAAGTAGGGATCTAGCTATGAACATCTCCAGGGGCAGGGAACTCATTATCAACATAAAGCAACTCCTTATAGTTTTAGACACCTTTAATTATAATTTCTTTCCTGGGTTGAGCCAAAATGTTCTCTTCCCCTCATAACTTCCACCTTTGATTCTAGTTCCTAATGGTAAGAGCAGCTTGGGATCAGGGAAAATTAAATGAGACTGAGTTGTCTCATTACTTGGAAAGCACAGAAAACTCATGTTTGGTTAAGGCAGAACAGTAAGAGAAGTGAATTTTAGCTTCCTTTGGGGCAACTAGATGGTGAAGTGAATAGAATGCTGGGCTTGGAATCTGGAGGACTCATCTTCCTAAATTCAAATCTGGTCTCACACTTACTAGCTGTGTGACCCTGGGCAAGTCACTCAACCCTATTTGCCTCAATTTCCTCATCTGTCAAATGAGCTGGAGAAAATGGCAAACCACTCTAGTACCTCTGCCAAGGAAACTTCAAATGGAATCCCAAAAAGTCAATTGAAATGACTAAACTCCCTCCTTTACCCTCTACCTTCCTTAGGTCAAACCACCTTGGTGCCACCCTTTGATGTGGGGGGGCTGCTTCCTCCAGAGCTGGGGGAGTACTACAGGTACAATGGCTCACTTACTACCCCTCCCTGCTACCAGAGTGTCCTCTGGATTGTCTTCCACAGAAAGGCTCAGATTTCTATGGGGCAGGTGAGATGAAAAGTTGGATTGGAAGGGGTAAAAAATTTGGCCATGATCCTGTTCCTATCCCCCAGTACTTTTGTCTTCCTACCAGTGACCCCTCAACCCTTCTCCCTCTTTCCCAGACCTTTACTGTATACTCTACCACCCTCAGCCCCTACTCCTTTTCCCTCAGTTGGAGAAGCTACAGGAGACTTTGTTCTCCACAGAGGAGAGCAGCCCTTCCCAGTTACTGGTCCAGAATTACAGGGCCCCTCAGCCCCTCAACCATCGACTGGTTGTTGCCTCCTTCATCCCAGGTGAGGATGCAGAGAGTAAGGAAAAGGTAAAGGGCCTGGAGGGTGGGAATAGTGAAACTACTGGAGAATGAAAGGCAGCAGTTGGGAAGGTAAAGGGCTCCAAGACTGCCCCTAGTTTTGAGACTGTAGAGTGCTTGAGTTGCTATCCTGAAAGATGAAATCAGATTAGTGAAAAGACGATCTTATCTATGTGGTTTTCCTTTGCAGAAGGAGCCTTTTATTCCACAGGTAAGGCTACCATTACCCAACTTCACAGGGGTAGTCCCCATAGGGTGTGTGTGTGTGTGTGCGCTCGTGTGTGTGTGCGCGCTCGTGTGTGTGTGTGTGTGTGTGTGTGTGTGTGTGTGTGTGTGTGTGTGTGTGTGTGTAAGGCCCCATGGTCTAACAGTTCTTTGGCTCTCTCAGGTGAAATGGTAGGTCTAGGCCTGGGAATCTTGTTCGGCTGTCTCTTCCTCTTGCTTGCTGGTTACTTCATTGTCAGGAAAATTCGGTGAGACCCTACCTTCCAACCTCCTTAGCCCCCTTATAACAATCCTTCTCCTACCCCAGCTCTAAGCTGTTTCCTGAAGACAGGAACAAATCCTCTGGCTCACCCCTTCCCCCCATAATTCATCTGCTTCTTCCCCAGGAGGAATCGGCTGGGGGAACAGAAGAGTGTCGTCTTCACTTCATCCCGACGAGCTACCACAGATGAGTAAAGACCCTCCCAAATACCCCTTCATCATCACTTTTCAGCAAGCCTGGAGGAACCAGTGCTGGGACTTGGCAGACAATAGGTGTAGCACTAACAGTTGAATGTCCTTCCTTCCTCCTGACATCTCCTTGGGGAGCAAACCTGGACTCTAAGGAAAATAGCTTGGAAAACTCTTACCACCAATGGAAAGACGGGAAAAGTCAGACGATTTTTTTTTTTTTTGTGGATAGGACAATGTTTTTCCCTGAGAAGGGGGAATTAGTCATACTCAAGAATTCCCTCTCACCGTCTTCCCTGGACTGTACAGATAGTCCTTGGAAAGAGGGTTACTATAGGAGAATCCACATTCAAGAATTCACATTCTGAATGTCTTAGAAATAAAACATTTTTGATCACACCATAACTCTTGCCTTCGTGGCTATGGGGATGGGTGGCGATAAAAGAAACCCCCCTGGCCCATAGTGCTTAATGTCTGCTGACTGACTGAAAGACAAGAATTGCACATGCGTTAACTTCCCCAAACCATCTTCTATTTTTAGCAAGCATTAAGTGACGGAGGACCCCTATTAAATCTGGGTTATTCCATATACTTAAGATGCTGGGAAGATGGCAGAGAGGGGTAGATGGAGAGAAGGGAAGTGTTTAGAGCAAGAGCTCTTCACCTAGGGTCTGCAAACTTTTTTTAGACATTTTGATAACTGCATTTTCATGTAATTAAATTCCTTGGAATCCTTCATATTTTATTTTGTGCACTTAAAAACATTATTCTAAGAAGGGATCCATAGACTTCAAGAGACTGCCAAAGGGGTCCATGGCACAAAAAAGATTCAGAACCCCCTGGATTGAAGGGACCCCCACAGAGGTCAAAAACACTGTGTAATATCTCACCTATTCCCCAAAGCCAAGTCCCCATACATAGTTATAAAATCCTTTTATTAGTCAAAAATCACACTTACTTTGATTAAAAGGATGGGATATACCACCCCAGCAGAAAATAATATATTTTATAGAAAAGTCAGTCCCTCTTTTCTCCCTCCCCATTTCCCCTCCCTCCCCATTAAAAACTAGAAAAAAATTCCTGCTGTCCCTCCCCAAATCTTTATAGGTCCTAACCCTCAGGGGCACTGTGGCCCGATAGTACTCTGGGCCACCTCAGCTCTCTCACTGTAGGATAAAGATTATTAAGTTCCAGTCATCCCAGTTGCTGGGAAGAGAAAGGGAGAAAGAAAGAGAAAGAGAGATGAGGAGCAGAGATTACTATCTCCCTAACACACTCCTCATTCTGCTCCCTAGGATCTCTGGCCAATGGGAGAAAAGGGAAAAGATGGTGGACAGGGGGACTTGAAGAATTGGGAAAATAGGCTAAGAAATTTTGGAGGAAGCAGCTCCAAACTCCCCTCCCCCCAAGAGGCAGTTTGGAGTCTTTGTCAAACCAAAAATTATTTCCCTCAGACCTGAGAAAAAGAGAGATATCCAATTGGGGTGGGGGGAGGGAAGAGAGCAAAAGGGACAGATAACAGGGAACTTCTCAGATCCCTGCAAACCCCAGTAACCTCTTTACCCTTGGGTACCCCAATTTTATCTCCTGGGTAATGACTAAGCTAGGCCACCTCCCTTAGCAGCTGTCCATAGTTGGAGATGGAGAGAAAGACAGGAGACAAAGAGGGTGCCCTGGCCCTCAGGGTTTCCCCCAGGTCCCCTCAGTCCTCGGGTGGGATGCGCAGGGCAGAATACACCATCACCCGACTGTCCTCCTGCCGTCGGCCTGCAGAGGGGAAGGGACGTGAGTCTTGGACAGGATGGGGAAGTGGAAGGACCCAGGGCAACAAGGGGTCCTCAAAGGGTGGGGACAGAAGGAGTTTCAAACCCTCTAACCATTGACCGGCTGTCCCCTGGCAGCTCTCACTGTGGCCTAGAGAGCAAAGGTCAAGAGTGGACAAAGTAAAGCCCCTGAGGATGGGGAAGGGGAAGTAGATGGAAGGGAATTATACAGAGAAGAGTAGCAGGGGCACTAAGGTGGGAGTGGGGCAGGGCTCAGTCTTGGATAGTGGGCAGGCAGGTGGTGGTCAGGCAGGCGATCAATCCAAGTGGTCAGTCCTTACACGAGAGGCTGCGCTGGATACTTCGGAGGGAGCCTCCAGCTGTGATGAATGCCCAGATCCCCATGGATAGAGTAACTGCATAGATGGGCAACAGGCTGGCTTCATACCAGGGATTCAGAAATGTCTAGAAAGAGGGAATAGTAATTGAAGAGGAGGAAATGTCTTCTCCATTCCAACCCCAGCTACTCTCTGAGCCTATAACATAAACTTCTCCAGAACTTTTACTTAAATCCCCCAGGTCTGTCCCAACAAAACTCAAATATTGGTACTATGCCTCTCCCCACTCTAAACGTTGCTTTTCCTCTTCCCTAGGCCCTCAAGTCCCTGATTCTTTTCTCCCAAAGAACTCCATTCCTGACTCACCAGTCCTGATGTCAGTAGGTGACTACCAACAACCAAGCCCAAGGCCCAATATCGTCTCCTCTCACAGGCATCAAAAAACACAATCCCCCAAAAGGTATGAAGCAAAATGATGGCTGCTGTCAGAAATGCTGGAGAAAGAGAAGAGGATCACCTGAAGTACCTCTCCAATCATCATCCCTACTGACTTCCTCCCAGTACCTCTGGGGGAAGCAATCTCGAGAATTTTCCAGGGAGAACTTAATAGGGCATTTCCCTCTCCAAGTTGGACTAGATCTGCCTGATGCAGCCAAGTGCTGAGGGACACTATGGTCTGGGATGGAGATTTAGGGAACGGGTCTTACCTGAGGTTAAGAAATAATAGGGTGAATCTCCATGAATACCAACCACACCTGGACCAAGTGCATCAGCCAAGATGTTGATAACAGAAAAGACGCCACTGATGATGCCAAAAGATAGACCAGAAACTGGGGAGATGGGCAATCAGCAAGGTTAGGAGGGGCAAGGACCACTCACCTGACTTCCTACTTACTCCTCCCACCCAGCCATGCATCCTCTCAAGCCCACTGCCCCAGACTTTATGTGGGAGGGACTGGTAGGGAAAGGGGAGAGATGAGAAGCCATTGAGACTTTTCTCAGCTGAGGGCCCAAGTTACTCGGCTAGTCACCCCTCCCTGGCTCACCATAGGCCATCTGTCGGATGGAGATGGGAGATCTTCCGTCCTCACTCAGCGATGCTAACCCCTCATCTGCCTTCCTGGTGGGGATATGAGGGAGGGTGGGGGGGCTCCTTTCCCCCAGGGCCCTCCCATAGCCCTCTCCCTTCAATACCCACCCCAACGCCTGTCCCTGTCCCCCCCACAAATGACTTTCCAGCCCCTTCTGTGCTCCCTCCAATGCCTCGACCCCCCACCCCCCAGGGTCCTATTCCCTTACTTAAGAAGCTTGTAGTAGGCAAATCTGAAAACCTCCTGTAGAAGGACAGAAACCGCAGCACCAAAGATGAGGAGGCCATATTGGAGTCGGGTGTCTGACTGATCAGTCACATGGACCAAGATGAACCAGACCACAGAGGCCAAAAGTAGGGAGACCAGCCAAAAAAATGCCCTGAGGGAAGGCGGGGAGGGGGTAAGAAGAAGGGGAAGAAGGTAGGGACAGTCAGAAGGCTTAACAAAGGGAGACCATTGAAGGACACCACAAGAGAAGTGGAAGTTGGATTTTAAGGATTTTCATACAGTAGGAGTCATCTACGGACTAGGGGTATGAAGTGATTCAAATAAGGTTGCCTTTTCTTTGCAGTTAAAGCCCTCATCCTAAGAGCATCGAGATAAGACGAGTCACAAAGGTCCGGGACCAAAGAGGAGGTAGAAGTGTGTGTGGGTGTGCCCATTTTAGGGGGAGGGAAAAAGAAACCGAAAGACGGGAAGGGCTGGATTCCCGGACCCTCCCTTGAGGCGTGGCTCCTCCGGGGTCAGCGACCCTATTTCCAAAGAGTCATCTCAGCCCAGGGGTGGGGGTCCTGCCCACGGAAGGCTGGGGGGGGGGGGGGGGAAGCCTTCGGCTTCCGAAGGCCAAAGTCAAGACGCTGGGAGGTAGGAATCTCTCCCGTATGGAAAGACAGAAGTAGACGAGAGGGAAGAGATAAACCGCCCCCGGCCCCCAGACTAGTGGGGCACGTACCCTCTCCCCCCCGCACCCCATCTTCCTCCCCATCGGATAGTCCAGGGCTCCGTTTCTTCCCTAGCCTCCGGACACCGGTCACCGGACCCCACACCCCACCCCTCCTCCCTTCCCCACGCCCACTCACCCGGCCACCAGGATGATGACCCGAAGCGGGTCCCCGGCCACCGTGACCAGAAAGAGCGAGAAGGCCGGGCCGAAGGCCACGAAAGTACATCCGAAAAAGACCGCGGCCCCCATGGCTGGGCTTTGGGGGTGGGCTGGGGGAAAGTGGGAAGGGGAGCAAGGGGAGGACAGGAACCTACAAGGGAAGGGGGTGGGGGGGGGGCAGCTGGCCGGGGTGGGGGGATCGATTTCTGCCCCAGTAGGGGCACGGCGCAATGTCACCCCCAGGCCCCGGAGAGGGGGGAAGGGGCGGGGGGCGGGGGGGAGGGGGGGCACTGACGCCCCAGCAGCAGGTCCGCGCGACTTCCCCTACGGAGGCCGAGTTGGGGACATCCCCAGGCCCCAGCCCAGCCCCATCGCCCTCCCTTCTTGTCCCCACCCCCAAGGCCAATGGTGAGCTTGTGGGAGGCGTGGCTACGGTTGGGGTGGTTTTTTTTTCAGCGGGGGATGTTGCATCCCGGGAGTTGTAGTTCCTGGTACCTCCAGTCTCTACCCCTCCTTAGGGTGTGGTTTAGCAATTTACGCCAGGTTCGGACAAAAGGAACAGAGTTGAAATTGAACTGGGCTTGGAGCCAGGACCACTACGTTCCGCCTCCTGCCCCCCTTCTCTCCTATTCCCAAGCCCTCTCGGGGTGGCAGTTGTTGTAGCAGAGTGGTGAGACTCCCACCACCTCCTGGTGGACTGTGGAAAGGTTGGGGGTGGGGGGGAGAACGGTTGAAAATATACCAAGGGCTGGGGTGGGGGGTGGGGGCTCAATAGGGAAGATGGGGACGTGCATTGTTTTTAGTTGAATGGAAGGAAATGGGTCGGGGCTACAGCAGAAAAGATGAAACTTAAAAGCCGAATTTACTGTCTTACATAAGCCCTGGAACCCAGGAAAGCATCGGAAAGACACTGATCTGTGAATGGGTAGGGGAAATAAAGAGGAAAGGATGCTCCTTGAAGGGACTGACCTCAAAAGAAGTGGTTTTTATGAAGAACAAGAAAGTTTTCAGAACTACTGTACTGTGCTGTCTTGGTTGACAGTTAACAAAGAAACTCAGCTCCCTTCCTTCCCCCACCCCCACCTTTTGTGTTACACTTCCTTTATTTAGTTTCTGAAGATGTATTTTTGTGATATCTTGTTTTCCAAACTGATTGATGAAAGAACAGAGAATTAGGAACCTACTTCAGAGAGCCTGCACAACCACATTGGGATGGGGCACAGTGCTTGGCAAATAAATCTTTATTGACTGATTGTAGACACTTAAGATTTTCTAGGGGTCTTTTCAAATGTTTAAAGGAACCTAGGGGGGAAGGGAGAATCGAGGGTGTCATTTTTCCTGGGATTCATGTGAAGGACTATTGCCAGTGAATACAAAGTGTAAATGAGGATTAAGAATAAGGAGATTAACTCCAGTCTGTAACAGGACAGTAACATAAAGCTTCAGGGAGTTGGACCAAGTAATTTTGGTAGTGAAAGGTTCAGTGTCTGAAGAAAGAGAGGCAGGGCCGATCTGTTTTTTCCTCCTCCTTCCAGTCTGTGAACAGGAACTTGGAGCAGAGTTAAGGTGAGGTAATAGTTAACCAGAGAGCCAGGAAGGAAGTTACAACTGTGGCCAGGAACTTTTATGGGAAATGCTTTGGGATCTAAACAGTGGAACCATCACCACATGATGGGTAAATACGGTAGAAGAGAGACTCAGTCTTCAACCTAGGAATCTCTTCCTCTCTCAGTCTTTCTCATCTTAGCCCTGCTCCTCAACTGTTTGTGAGAAGGGAAGAACTTCACTTTTTCTGGGAGGAATTGAGGTTAGCCTTCAATGGCAGGGACTCCAAATTGATGATCAAATAAAGGAAGGGAAATATTCCCATTCTTTGCAACAGTGAGGCAAGAGGATAGGAAAAATCCATTTTGTGATGGACAAAAGCTTAATAATTAATATATGTTAGAGTAAACTAAAGTAAATCTGTAGAACAAGAAATGTATATACATTGACTACAACTGAATGTAGTGCCCCTCTTCTTTTGGTTCCTGAACAAAACCAAAATTCATACCAGGTAGCAAAAATTTAGATGGACTTTGTTATGAATTTAAAAAAACCTCAAGAGTTTCTGGGTAATTAATCATAAATTTATTAATTAGGCTTAGCCAGCAATCAATAAATTGATGGTCAATGGTTTCTCTCAGCACCAAAGAAAACCAATGGAGACACTGAATGCCTTATGTACCTGTAATAATGTATAACAGAATGCCTTATACAAGAGAAAATCAATCCTGATTGGTGGACATTTAATGAGGACATGGGCTAGAAGTCTTCAGCTCCTCCTGCTGAAAATGTGATTTGATCATGAAACTCTTGGCCACCTCCAGCAATCTGGACAGGACAATCCATCTCCATGCAGACCACTCTGGCTGGTATTTTCCTTCACAAGCTGGGTCACCCAACACTCTAATGGAGGAGTAGGAAAACAGGGTTCTTTTCCCTGGGGCAAGAACTCAACTAGACTGGATTCTGTTTTCACTCCAAACAGAACTTAGGTCTCCTAGTTGGGTGGGATGCTGCCCAAAATTGAAGACCATGTTCCTCAAGGGCTAAGAGCAATTTCATCGGTCAGGTCATATCCTACAGAGACTGAATTTTTACAGGGGCTGGGCCTTAAATGAGGAAATAAAAGGGCCTACTTCCCACTTTAATAACTGGTTACTAATATAATAGTAAACTAATTTCTCTCAACTTGCAAAAACTCTCATTTTGTTTATTTGTTAAGTCATCTGGTCATTAAATGCTGAAGGTCTGTAATATTTTATTCTCTTTTTTATTTTGATTTGTTTTGTCAATGATTATTAAATTTATAATAAATATAAATGTGTTAATGAACAAATAATGGATTGTTGATTATTTGATGAATTATTCTTCATAAATGGAAGGACAGTGTGAAGTAGAGGATAGAATGCTGGCTTGGAGCCAAAAATTTTGGTTTGTATCCTGACTTAGCTGTATGCTAATGGATAAATCATTTACTAACTGAAATTCTGTTTCTTCATTATTAAAATGAAGATAATAATGCTTTTTCTACCTGCCTTGAAAGGTTGTTTTAAGAAAAGTACTTTGCAAACCTTAAAGCACTATATAAATGTGACTGGTTATTAATTATAGTAGCTGTTATATAATTGACATGGTTTATTGTGTTAACAGAATGAGTTAATCCAGAGTAAGGTCTCATCCAGTTCCATTGAAGCAAAATGTAAAATATAGATGTTTTGTATAAATGAATTGCTAATGTTGGGGGGAAATTCAGCAGATTTTCATAAAACCTATAAACAGTTCAAGCTTCTGGGGAGGGTATTGCAGACTCTACCCAAAATATCACATTAAAAGAGCATCAAGGCTGAAGATAACTCCCTCAAAAAACCCCCAACCAAATTTTGGAATTCCATGAAAGGTGACACAAACTTCAAGGGGGGGTGTTGCAGGGAACACATTGAGCAACATCCTTGGATTATTTCTATAAATGGAACCAGTTAAAACAAACCAAAACATTATTTTGGTGGCAAAGGATTCCTTAGAATACCAATAGGAATTGTTCAATTCTGGGGAGACCTCTGATTTCTAAATGATATCACTTTTTTTTGCCTACCCCAACTCTCTAATAGCTGTGAACATTATTGTGTGCAAAAAAATGTGTGAATTTGTATTTTTAATAATAATTTTATTTTTCCCAACTACATGTAAAAACAATTGAATATGTATTTTTTAATGAGTATCTCCAGAGATATTTGTAATGTGTACATTTTGGTTAGGATTGATGAAGCTTCTTAACAGACTTTTGATAGTTAAAACATTTTTTAAAAATAGAATTCTGCTGCTATGAGTGATTTACTCTAATTGGGATCAATGCTGATTGGGGGATTTGGATTGGGGGTGGTGGTGAAGAGAGAACTCTGGGTTAGTCCCTTCTAGGACTAATCTATGTACCCCTACTCAAATCTAGGAGCCTTTATTTGACCCCCACCTAGCTCGGACAGTCCTATGTGAGGATTCAGTTAGTTTGTGATGGACCAAGGAACCAGAAGCATAGCAAAGAAAAGTAGCTTCAGTTTTGATTGCTTCCAGCTTGAAGAGACTTGGTGGGGGGTGGGAGTTGGGTGGATTAGAAGAGGGAAGAGAAGTACAGATGTAATTTCCTTTCCTTTTTTTTTAAAAAAACTTCACTGCTCTGAGTCAGAAGCCAGAATGGATGTTCTACTTGTAGTCATAGTTGCTGTGCCGTTCATCTTAGGTAAGACCATTCTATTCTCTAGCCCTCACTTGAATTCTGTGTCTAGTAGTTACGGAACAAGGTGGGGAAGAAGATGAAAAATGAGGAGGGGATAAGGAGGGGGGGAGGAGAAAACAGTAAGACAAGAGGAGCAATTCCAGTTCGCATCACTAACTGGTGTTTGCTCTGGGTCCAGAATCTAGGTGGAGGACATGGGAATAGAGAAAGTAGGAGGTCCAACCTAGAAAAGAATAGGCTGAGAAGGGTTGAAATTCCAGACGGGGAGATTTCAGGGAAAAAAAAGGAAATCACTATCCTCTGTGTCCAAGGAAGGCAGAGCAAGAAAAGGCAGTTAAGTATGCATGGTAAGAGGAAACTCCATTTTATGAGTGGGGAAAACTGGGGGCAGAGTGGCATTAAGTGGGTGAAGTACCTCTTGCTAGAGAGTAAAAGAGATTCCTTTCTAAGTGGGTCTTGGGACTCCTAGAGAAGACTAGTAGCTATCAGGGGCACTGTTAAGAGAACAGTTGTCTCCTTCCCTTCTTTGTTCCCCAGTCAGCCAGGTGTGTCTCAGTGTTTCCTTTCCTCTTCCTCTAGATTCCTGTGTTATTAACTTGGCTATGTGTAGATGAGGGTGGACAGCAAAAGACATGAATCTAGAGACTAAGTTACAGAAGTTAGACCTGAAAGAAATCCCAGAGATCAACTAATTCAGTTCCCTCATTTTACAGTTGAGGTAACTGAGTCCCATTAAGATTATATAGCTCATCGAGGCGACACAGATAGTGGCAGAGCCCAAGGCTCCCAGTGTCCATTCCCTAAACCTTTCTTGGCTATCTGTTGTTCTGTGTGTGCACCTCAAATAAACACCGGTTCTAGAAAGGAAGTGTGGCAGAGTTAATAGAACACTAGACTTAAGAGGCTGGAAAACTTGGATTTCAATTCTACCTCTAGCATTTACTAGCTTTGTAACCATGAGAAAGTTGCTTAATCCCCTGAACCTCAGTTCCCTCATCTATGAAATGGGGATAAAAATGCCTAGCACCTACTTCACAGAGCGATTATGGAGCTCAAATGAGAATGTGTATAATATTCTTTACAAATCTTAAAGATACATGTGTATATATGTGTGTGTAAATTAGTTATTAGAACTGTTAGTTTTCAGAGTATCCAGGATTCCATAAGAACTTAGCTTGGATGGTAGATTTGGATTGTTTTTTATCTCAGTCCCCTCCCAGACCATTTCTTCATCTAGGTTTTTGGCAAATAAGAGAAACTATGGGATAAGGTGTTTTCTGTTGAGATAATAATAATATTTATATGGTGCTTTAAGGTTTTCAAAGTACTTTACAGATATTATCTCGTTTTATACTCTAAACAACCCTGGGAGATAAATGCTATTATTATTCCTATTTTACAGATGAGGAAACTGAGTCAGAGAGAGGTTAAGTAAATTGTTCAGATTCACACAGTTCCTAAGTGTCTGAAGTCACATTTGAACTCAGGTCTTCCTGACTCTAGGTCCAGCACTTTATCCAGGGCACCACATAGCTGGGAAAGAGAATCACAAGCCCCACTTCAGTCCTTACATCTCAAACCTGGGACAGTTTGAGCTGGGTGAAGAATTTGAGGCTTGGGGGGAAGACTCTGAAGAAAGAGTCCTTGGTGAAGTAAAAGGGAGGGTGATCCTATGGTTTTTAATTCTACTGGGAGCAGAATGTGGAGAAGGGATTAGCACTGAATTTTGATGGGTTGATCCTCAGGGAAGGCAGCAAAATGGGAACTTCATGGGCTGAGTATTATTTCCTGATGACTTCAGACTCTCAATGGATTGTGGATATACCCTATGACCCACTCACTTTTACCCCATTTTAGGACAAGAATATGAGGAAGAACAAATATATGAAGAAACATATGAAGATTATCAGATAGTCTATTATACAGTCACTCCATATTATGGTAAGCATGGGGACCTCAAAATATAGAGGGACACAATCTGGGCTAGAGCTTTGACTGCCTTCAGTACAGTGGCCAAGCCAAAGAGGATTTAGGCAGTAGACAAATAAGATGTGTAATATTATTTCTTTTGGGGGAGAACCAAGACCATTAACCTAACCCACTCTACTTCTCATTCTTATTTCCAAACTCTGAAACAGGATCCGACTTAGTTCAGTTTCTTAATAGTCTCCTTAGCCTGTGATGATTAACTTTTTGGGAGCTATGACTTCATTCTCCCTTTCTTAAAGATATATATAATATCTTATTGCACATCAATGTATACATACATATTACGCAGACACACATAGATATGCAATAGCTACATATGTGTATATATGTCTACATATGTGTGTCTTTTTTTCACTTTCCAGCTTATATGGAGTAGAAAACTTGTGAAAATTCAATTATCTGTCAGTACATTATACAGTTATATGTCAAGTTGAAAGGGGAGGGGGAAAGTAGTTAGAGCTGATCTGAGGAGAGGTTGGTTAAGAGCATTAGAGGTGAATTTATAAATTAAAATATGGATGCAATTGTTTTTAGGAGGATATTACTGTATATCTCTATGTTTTTGTTTTTCTGCATGCTTTTAAATTAAAGTGAATGCAAATTATACAGTGTCCTCTTATATAAATTATACAGTGCCTGTGGAACGTGACCAAGAACTCATCCCAGCTTTTCTGTCTCTGATTCCTGGGTCCCATGTTATAATCCTCCTTTGTTCATTAGATTATGAGCTCTTTGAAGTCAGGGACTGTTGTCTTCTTTATGTGAATTGTTAGCCCTTAGACAGTGCTTACTCCATAGTAAGCACTAAGAAATTAATTGACCATCTTTTTTCTTTCTCAGATGACTTAGGAGTCAACTTTACCCTTGACTATTCCCAATTTGAGGCAGAGGATAGAATGGTGAGTGACCCACTGACCTGGGGAAGCTCTATGGAGGAGTTTGGATGAAATGTAGCTTAAAAAAAAACCCCAAAACATAACTAGTTATTGTGTTAAAATTAAACTAGCTGGTAGGCCTGAAATGAATCAGGATAAAGAGAAACTGGGCAGTCAGCCAAAAAGGAATAGGGAACCTATGGGGAATTATGGAAGAGGAAGCCAAAATTCAATTAGTTTGTTACAAATACTATAAGAAAGGGTCAGTCTCTTATTCAGAGGATCTAGGGAACTCAGAGCATGTGTTAATGGTAGAGGATAGGCAATTTTGTATTTCATTGAGGAGTTAGAGGAAGAATGGTTTTGAACTTAAGTCTTGGGGGATACTAAAAAGAATCTGGGGAGGTTGGACAAGTGGGTTGGGGGGGTGAGTGAAAGAGTTAACCCTGTTTTCCAATCATACTGATGACAGAACATTGAGAAAGAAACTATAACTGAAGCAGGAGAGAGGAAGGTTAATCCTGAGAAAGAACTTCCAGACAATGGCATACAGAAGACAACAGAAAAAGTGAGTAAGGATAGGGATGCAGGCCTCATAGAAGTATTTACCTCTCCTGGATAAATTACAGGCTGTCTGGGGTTGGGGCTTATGGTGGGTCAGTCTTGCAATACTGAAGGAGCCAAGTCCTCTTATCAAATGAGATATATGTAAAGCACTTAGCACACTTTCTGGCATATAATATGTACTTAACAAACACTAGTCCCCTTCCCTTCTCTGTTCTACAAAGCACATAGACCTTGCTGACACTGATTTTCACCTAGCCAATGGTCCTTTTCTTTCAAATTTAATGCCAATGTTATGTGGAGATGAATGGGAGGACTTACTTCAATTCCATTTCAATTTAATTAGTATTTAAGGAGTTCTAGTTTGTGCTGAACACTGTTATGGGGATATAATAGATATAGACATAATAGATTAGGCTACATGTTTTTTCCATTTTAGAAATTTACAATCTTATTGGGGAGACAAAAGTTGCACATGTATAACAACAGAGAAGAATAAGAAAATGCATATAATTAGATGCCAATGTAACATAATCAAATTTCAAGATGCATGATACAGACAATAAGTGTCATGGGTGGAAGGAGAGAGGGATCATAATAGGCTAGAGGTTTTAGTGAAGAGAGTGGGGCTATAAAAATAGGAAGGATTTTAATAAATGTAGAGTAGTGGAAAGGATATTCTAAGGGTAAAAACAGCAAGGATGAGGAGGCAGAAATGAGTGTGGGATATTAAGGGGTCAGGGAGCAGAATATATGTGTTGGAATGTAGTGGGACATAACGTGGGGTAGGGAAAATGGAGCTGAATCATTTAAGGCCTTAACTACCAGGCTGAGAACCATTGTAACTAGAGCTAGAAAAGACTTTAAATATCATCAGTTTGGATTAGACCAGTTGTTCTGTTGAGGGGACTGTCACATAGACTCAGTTCCACATCTGTAAAATGATCTGGAGAAGGAAATGGCAAACCACCCCAGTATCTCTACCAAGAAATCCACAAAATGGTGTCAAGAAGAGTCCACTGAAATGACTCAACAACAGACATTGTAAATTCAAGACATTCAACTCATTTCCCCCAAATTCTTTCCCCTTCCAAAACTTCCTACTACTTTCCAGGGTACCACCATCCTGCCAGTCTCCAAGACTTGATACCACTCTGTTGCCAAGGCCTGTCGATTTTACCTTCATAACCTTCTTTGCACATATCCCTTTCTCTCCTTCAACACTGTCACCCTGAAGTATAGGCCCTCATTGCCTCATGCCTAGATGACTTCAATAGCTCGATGGTTGACCTGACTACTGTAAGTCTCTTTTCATTCCAGTGCTTCTTCCACTCAGCTGTCAAAGTAATTTTCCCAAAGTACAGGTCTGACTTGTCACCTCTATACTCAGTAAACTCCAATGACTTCCCAACATCTCTAGGATCAACCATAAGATCCTCGGTTAGGTGTTCAAAGATCTTTTTAATCTAACCCTCTTAATATAGTCCCTTCTCTCTGTTGATCATTTCCTATTTATCCTGTATACAGTTTCACTGTACATAGCTGTCTGCATGTTTTTCCCTCATTCAATTGCGGGTTCTTCAAAGGCAGGGACTTTCAAAGGCCTTTCTTTGTATCCTGTGTGCTTAGCAAGTGCCTTGAGAATAGTAGGTGCTTAATAAATGTTTACTGAGGGGCAGCTAGGTGGCTCAGTGAGTAGATCGCTGGCCCTGGAGTAAGAAGGACCTGAGTTCAGTTCCGGCCTCAGACACTGAACACACACAAAGAAAAACCTAGCCCTGTGACCTTGGGCAAATTACTTAACCCAATTGCCCTTCAAAAAGCAAAAATAAATAAATAAATAAATAAATGTCTATTGACTGAATTCATAAAATGTGGATTAAGGTGGTAGCAGTGGGAATGGAGAATGGATAAATTCAAGGGAGTGTTCAATGGAAAAAATGACAGAACTTGAAGATCTATCTTATATAGGGATGGAATGAGGTAGAGGGAGACTTGAAGATGGCTTGTACATTTTGACCCAGGGTGATTAGGAGAATCACCAAAATCAGTGATGACACCTTTCAGTTGACACAATTGGGGGGTGTGGGAGTGGGATGAGTTCAGAAAGGTGGATGATGAGTTTGATTTTGGACAAGATGCATAAACACTGATGAGGGGGAAATATATAAGTGGAAATAACCTAAGAACAATGTCATAGTATAGATATAGTCCCGGAAGTTGTAAGCATGGGCAGATAGTTAAAGCATGAGGTAATAGTTAAAGGCATGAAATCAGTTTGCCAATAAAAATTTATATTTGTATAGTATTTCACACATATGATGTCATTTGAGCATCTCTACAACCTTATAAGGTAAGTGACATAATGATTATGATTTCCATTTTAGGGATAAGGAAACATCCTTTGGATGTTTAGAAAGATTTAGAGAGGCTAAGGAATGGCTGACCTTTCCTGTAGAGATTAAGCAATGGAGCTAGGGGTTAAATTCAGATCTTCTATGTCCCAGGCCAGTACTCTGTCCACCACACCAAAGGAGAGATTATACACAAAGAAGAACTGGGGCCAAGAAGGAAAAGAAGATGGCCCCAAAGACAGAGAAAGATCTACCACAAAGGTAGGAGAACTAAGATACTGATGCATCCCAGAAGAAAAAGGAGGGCAGAATTTTAAGCAGAGAGATGCTCAGTAGTGTCACATGTTACAAAAAGACTGAAATTAAAAACAGAGAAAAGGCCATTGGATTTGATTGGAAGGAAGTCAGTGGAGACTGGAGAAAGCTGTGGAAGCCAGATTGTGGACTACTGACAAAGAAGTAGGTTATGAAGTAATATAGGTAGTATACATAAACTGCTCATTTGAGAAACGGTGGTGAAAGGAGAGAGAAAAGAGAAGGGACAGTATCTGGAAGGGACAACAGGCTCAAGCAAGAAAGAATCTGTGTGTATATGAAAGGTGAAGGGGAGGAATTAGTAGAGAGTAAAGGGAGGTGTAGAAGTGAAGTTTCTGAGGAGTTGGGGTGCAGTGCTAAGGTCTGCTATGCAGAGCGACTCATTTTAGATCGGATAAGTGCTACCTCTTCCTCTGGCCCGAAGAAAGGAGAGGGTGAGTAGAGAGAATGAGACATCTTGAAGTGAAGCTTTTGTCCCAGGGGTGGTGAGCCTCCCAGACTGTGCATCTGCCAGTAGCCAGGTAGGGTGAAGTGTGGAAGAATTCTATATCTGTGTTTTAGGGGCCTTCAGCTAAGGATGTTGCTGTGCCCACTCTGCAGCATCACCTCCTACTCCTCCTTCTGCCCTGGATTCTGCTGAGGTGGATATTGCTGCTTTAGAAGGTGAGAGGTCAAGATAATTATGCTCAGCCACCTGCTTGGGAGAGAACAGGGTAGGTTAAAATGGCTTTTCCAATGTTCTCAGCAAAACATCTCTAGGGAGGGGATGGGAGTATATGTGGGGGGAGTGGGCACTTGGGGATAAGGGGTAGATGGAAGGAGCAGGCTAATACAACAAGAGAGACTGTGTTTAGAAAACAGGAAAATTTTCTTGTTTCAGGAGACAGTGGGTCAGTCTTGGGAGAGTGTCATGAAATGAAACTTAAAATGGCTGCTGAGATGACTTTAGGACTTCCTGGTTCTGATGCAGGAAACTGGACAAAATAACCTCTTGAGTGCCCTTTGCCAGCTTGGAGAGTTAGAGCTAATATCCAGCTAGCTCTGGCCCAGACATGACAGGTGCACATAGGCCATGGATGAGGTTCCTAATGAGTTGGAGAGGTAAAGGGCAAAGGTCAGTAGCAAAAGAGATTCCCTATTGGCTAAAGCAGGGCCGAGGAAGGTAGAAAAAGAAAAGGAGAGAAAACATATTGCAGAAGAAACTGTAACTAGGGAGCTGGAAGTGAAGCTCTGATGGGGGTTGAGCTGAAGGAGTTCCTGCTGATAAGGAATCATGGGAATGAAAGTTGAGGACAAGACATCTTCTCTTTGGACCAGCTCTTACAGAATAAATCCACTGAGGATAAGGGACAGGAAAGCTGCATGTCCGATGTGTATTTTGGATCGAGGAAAGGTTGCCTGGGCCCTTAATCCTGTTCCAAGGCCCAGGGTTCAGATTTCCACTTTGATCCCTATTACCTGTGAAACTCTTAAAGCACTTAAAGGCACTTAGAACTCTCTAGATCTAAGTTTTCTCACCTGTAAAATGAGGGGTTGGACTAGATGAACTCTAAGAACTCCCAGCTCCAGATCTTTTCCTTCTTTCCTTTCCAGGAGAGAGAAGGCTGCCATGGCTTCTTTGAAAAAGGGGTCTGGTGGTGGTACAGAAACTGGAAGAAAAAATAAAGAGTAACTGAACCACAATCATTATCTGTTTGTTTTTCCATGTGATCTTTCCTTGGGGAAATCACCATATTGCTTCTTGGGCCATTGGGGTGGGTACTGGAAAGGGTAGGAAAGTGAGCTATGATTTTTTTTTTTTTTGCATCTCTTTCTCTTTGGAATTGAAAACAATGTGTATTGTCTGTCTGTTACAATCTCCGTTCTTTTCCAGATTGTGAAGTTTTTATATATATATATATATAGACAGAGCCCTAACTAGGTCAGGCCACTAAAGCTCTTTATGCAGGAGCTGAAACTTAGAGAGACACTGAGAGCACTTTTAATCCAGCAGTTTAGAAACCACTGAGGTTAGCATTTATTTAGCAAAAAGATTGAGCTATGGGGTGATAGCTTCCTCCCCATCAATAGCACCCAAGTGAGCTCTCCCCAACCCCATTTCCTATGCTACTCACTATCCTGAAGTGAATTGAGGGGACACACTTCTTTCAACTTGTTTGCCTGCACAATGACGTATTACGGCTCTGGATATAGAGTTTAACTTTCACCTCCTTTTCCTTCCAATTTGGTTACTATGTCAGGGGTGGGTCTCCAGACCACATGTTTCTTTCACCTGAGGTTAGAAGGTTCGTGTGTCTCTGGGTCGGGGAGACGGAAATGGCTTTAAAACACAAACGAATCCCCTTTTCCCATATGGCCCCTGCAAAATGTTTGGTTTGGTTTGGTTTTTTTAAACGTTGAGAAGTGGATTGTCAACAAGACAAAAGACCCTGCCCCTCTCTCCAGGCCTTGCAGAATTTTCTTTCTTTTTAACTTCTTTAAGTACGCTAAGGTGAACCGTGCTTCCCCCTTGTGGCTGCTTCAGTGTGTCACCCCACTCGACTTCCAACTCTGAACCCACCGGTGAGAATACAAGGTTCATATGATTTGAGCCGAAAGGGACCTTAGAAACCATCTAGTTCAGCTTCTTGATTTTACTGATGGACAGCGTGGCCGAGAGGTTAAGTGACTTGCGCAGGGTCACACATCTATTGCGTGTCGGAAGTAGGATAGGAACCCAACTTCTTCTGACTACAAGTGCAGCTCCCTATGCACGGCTGTGGCGGAATGTGGAGATGCGGATAGTAAGTAGCCCCGCACGTTGACAGCCCATCTCCCCTCAAACAGCCTCTCTAAACGCACATCCCAAAGTCATGCAACATCCTCAGGACCCAGAGCTGGGGAAGGATGACCGCTGCCCCCTCCCTCACCAGGGGAAAGCATCCAGGTTTGGAGGGGGCGGGGAAAGGGATCTAGCCCAGGTAATGGGCGGATGAGGCCTTCTGGAGCTCTGACTAGGGGTCCGAGGTGGGGCAGGCAGAGCACCAGGGTGTGTAACGTGTACTCTCTCGGGTTATGTAAGGAAGGCGCTAGAGCTGCCTCCCTGTCCGGGGCCTGCAAGAGAACGCAGTGTTCCCAGTGCTAGTCCCCGCCCTGCTCTGCCTGAGGAGTACCGAGACACCCAGCTAGGCGGGGGGGTGGGGGTTAAGGAGACGTGGGGAGTCACGAGTCCCAGGCCTGAGAGTGTGACTATATACGCCCAGCACACGGTGTCCCACACACTCGGCCGGTCCCACACGTTGCAAACACTGGGCTGTCTCGGCTCCACGTGCACATCCGACAAGCACACTGGCGGGGGGGGGGGGGTGCGATGGAATCGGGGAACCACAAGGGGGAAACAATTCCGTGGGCGGGGCCTGGAACTCCGGGAGCCTCACCTCGGCTACGGAATCTCCCTCCCCCGCCCACCCGCGTCATCCTTGGCCTGCCAAATAGCTCTTTCCGCCCCCAGCCGTGTGCTCGCTCTTTCTCTTCAGGCTCCACACACTGGAGCCTCTCGGGATTGGGGCCCTTCCCCTCCCCACCTAGGTCCAACTCCTCCTTGCCCTCCTTTTCGGTGTTTCCTACTTCCCCCTCCCCTTTAGGCCACCGGGTCCTCTTTCTAAGCCGCATGTAGGGGCGGAGCACGGTATTAGTCTCTCCAGGCCAATTGGCGCCGGGCAGTTCCTCCATTGGCCGAGCCCCTGTGAGCTTAGCCAATAAACAAGGGATGTCGTCATGGGCCGGAGAAGAGGGATCACGTGTTCCCGGCTCTCCAGCCAATAGAAAGATAGCAATCCGGTGCGCAGGGGAAGGCACGTGCAGAGTTGCACGTGTCGGGATGGGGGTAGGGGCGGGACCTGGCTAAGGAGAGGCGGAGGAGCGAAGAGTAGACCAGGTGCGCTAGTGAGAGTCTTGGACCGAGCTGGAGGTTTGGTGAGTACCGGCGCGGTCCCTAGAGCGAGCTGTTTTGGGGTGGTCTCAGAGAGGAAGGGTCTAGAGAAAGGGGGGAATCGAATAATGACACTGGGTGGGGATGCGTTATGAGGCTGAGTCGGACTGGAAGAGGTCAGTGGGGAGGATCCCGATTTTGGAAGAGATTTACGGGGGCGGGGGCGAGCCTTGTTCCTCCTTGTGCTTTGGAAGGGGCACCGCGGGGTGTGAGTGGAAGGCGCCAGGCATCTTCGGATCCCAGTTGCTTACACTGCCCTGCACCTGGCCCCCACCTGGAGAGGCTGGCACAGGCTTGACCAAGAGTTAGAGAAGAGTAGGAGTGACAGTCCCAGGAGACGTGGGAGGACAGAACGTGGTGGTGGATCAGATCAAAAATCCTCCTTTTGATTTGGAAGGAGGGTAGAAAAGCCCCCATCATTCCGGAGGCGGCTTCTCCGAGGGAGCTTTTGAGTCACTCCCAGTCCCATCTAGCAGAGATGACAGGGTGACTTTTCTCGTGCCTCAAGGATAATTTTGAGTTTGGGGGGGTGGGGGTTAGTGTCCTAATTTCATTTCTTCCACCCTGTTTCACTCCATCAGTTCCCCAGACCTGAGATGCAAACACTTGCTTTGTTCTTAAGTTGCAGGTTCAGATGTACTACAGCTTCTGCTATTAATTCAACACTAACGTCCATCCCCAGCTTTCCTGGAAGCATGGAGTCTCCATCTAATATTTCCTTCTACTCCTCTTCCTCCCTCTCTTCTTCCTCTTCCCCCTCTGGAGTGGACAGTGCCCTCAGCGACTTTGGCTTTCCCTCAGATAGTGAGGGGGAGTGCAGGGGGCTTCATGGGCCCAGGTCAGAGGCTGGTTGGCAGAGGGGAAGTCAACGGCTGGGCCCTCTTCGATGTTGCCGCCGTTCTTTGAGTTCCAGTGGTCATCAGGCTCCACCTTGCCTAGAAGGACCTGGCTTGGCCTCTCGAATGGCTGGTTCAGGAATGAAAAGATCAAGAGAGAATGAGGAGGAGACCTGTCCAAACATCCAGAATCCTGGTACAGAAGGAGATCGGCTCTTTGCTCAAAAGGTAAAAAAAAAATGAAGGGAGTAGAATTGGGAAGACTGGAGGCCTATTATTTTGTGTATATTCTGAAGTGGTTGTTCTAACTGGGTAGTGTTACTGACCATCTTAGATTGTAGTTCCTATATTTGAAAATAGAATTTGTGTTGTGGTAGGGTAACTTTGGGTCTACTCACAGCCTCTGATCTTTTTCTCCATAGTGTAAAGAACTCCAAGGATTCATTCGCCCCCTCACCGACCTGTTGAATGGGCTGAAGATGGGCCGCTATGAAAGAGGTGGTTATCTGTTTTTGTCCATCTGTTCCAATGTGTAACTCATTCAGGCTGTATCCATATCTTTGCCAGAATGTAATTAGGCTAGTGAAGCTTCTTCCTTTTTGTCCTGGAATAATTATAATACCTGAAAGTAACCCTATATCATCCTGTTCTTAAGTACTTTAGCTTTACCATGCTAAAGGCCCTAGTTCTCTAGAGGTTTTGTTATGGAATAGAAGTGCTCCCATTGCCCCCCTTTCTTATTTTCTCCCAACAAGCCACAAATTTATTCCCTTCCTCTCTCTTCTCTGACCTAGAGTTTTTCAACCTTTGGTATCTCTTTCCTTCTCATTTACATTTAGGATTAAGCAGTTTTCAACAGAGTGTGGCAATGGACAGGATTCAGCGTATTGTAGGTGTCCTACAGAAGCCTGAGATGGGGTAAGTTGCCCTGCTTTTTCTTTCTCTGACCCAAATAGAAGTGTGATGTCTCCTTACTCTTGTTTTCTTTTTCCTTCTAATATCTAACTGCTCCCCTTTAATTTTTTTCTTTTTGCCTTTGCAGTGAGAGATATTTGGGGACCTTGCTACAAGTAGAGGGTATGTTGAAGACCTGGTTCCCTCACATAGCTTCCCAGAGGTCCCCCTCTAAGGATGGGAAGCACAAGTTTCTATCCAAGGTGAGAACTCAAAAGCTATAGGATAGGATGGGAGTCCTGTATGTAGAGTGGGATCCTGTCTTCCTTTCTGTCCCTGAACCCTTCCTTGTTGCTATGAGCATCTCCAGGAAGAGATCTGCTTCTTTGTCTCCCTACCCCTAGTTTATTCATTGACTTATATTTACCACTGGGAAGTTTTCTGGTATCTAATCTTCTCCTCCCCACTACAACTACTGATCTTGTATTTTGAGTAGATAGTAGATAGAAGGGGTCTTTTCCCTAGTCAGATGTCTCAGCAAAAGATAGGTTACTCTTTTTTCCATCTCTAATCTTATTTTGCTTAAGAACAGATTAAGGGTTGTGTTGTTTTTATTAAAATAAGTGGATTTATCACAGAATCCCTTAAATAGTGTGATTTAATAGTACATTTAAAAATAATATTTAGATTGCAAAAATTTGGTTTTTCACACTGTGTGACCTTGGACAAGTCATCTTAACTTCTTTGGGTCTCACTTCCCTCATCTGTAAAATGAGGGGCTTGGTCAAGGTGACCTCTGAAGTTCTTTCCATATCTAAATCTATGATTGGGGGTGGAGATGGAGCCATGGAAGCTATGTTACCCTTTAGAGGGTTGGAGACCTAGCTTTAGGGTCTCCTGTTGCCTCTTTCCACCTCTAGACAAAAGTCAGCTTAATCACATACTACTTTCTCCTCAATCCTTCTGATTCCCAGCCTATGGCCAGCAGCCAGACCTACCCAACCAGTCCCTCAGCTGATATCCCCAGAAAGGAGATAAACCAGATTCAACTAAGACATCAGGATCAAGGAAAAGAGAAGTTGCATTCTCAAGAACAAGAGTTGCCTCAGCTCCTCCCAGAATGGCCAGCCATGAACTTGACATGGATCCACACCTCCCCCATTTGCAACCCCCCTCTCAGTTCCCTTGGCTCAGCTGCCTTCAGCCATGGTCTTTTGGGTCCTGGAGCCAGCTTTGGGGTTATCCTCTTCCTTCAGCATGGAGCACAATCTTTTGCATATTCAGCACCCACCACTCCTGTCCCCGATGCTACAGTGTCTCCGGTTGTCTGTGATGGTCCTAAGAATCTCCCTGAAGAAGGACCTCGTTGCTACAGTTTGCCAGTTTCTCTAGCATCCACCCCACTGACCTCAGAATGGAGCAATACCCCATCCTCACCCTGTTTACCCACTGTGGCCAGAGAGAAGACAACTAGAATGGATGAGAAAGAAGTCCTCCATTTCTGCTGATGTCCCATTCTCCCCATCCTAACAATAGAACTATCCTCTCTGCTCTGGTTTCTATTTCATGTGTGTTTTTTTAATTTTATTTTTTGAAGTGTGTATATTTGTGCTGAGGGGATAGAAACCCTCTTTGATTAAAGTAATTTTACACCTGAATTATCTGTCCACTTGAGGAGGCAGAACACCTTTGTACCATTCTTTGCCACCCTGTGCAATGGTTCCTTACCACACATGCTCATAAACACACAGAAGCAGAAGGAGTTGTTTAGTTTGAGGTGTTTCTCCCTGTTTTACCCCTCCTTTCGGAGGCATATTCTTGGGACAGCTCTCAGATAAATTGTGTGTTTCACAGTTTGGTTTGTTTCTAACTTATTCCAGGACTACCATCCTCATTTTTGTTATCCTCCCCTGACCCAGATCAACAGCATCTTCTATTGTGGGCTGGTCATTTACAGCACTGTTGATGTTTTGGAATGTGTGTGTGTGTGTGTGTGTGTGTGTGTGTGTGTGTGTGTGTGTGTGTGTGTGTTGAGGAGGTGAGTCTCATGAATTGCTGCCAAGGTAAGGACATAAGAACTTAGAATGCCCACAGATGGCTGCCAGTTTCTAAAGAGGGAGGAATGATCTTCAATTGTCCGGGCTGGGGTTCCCTCTGGCATGAGCTTTAAGTGCTAGATGTGGGAAGAGGGAAAGGCTCCATATTTTGTTTAGTTGTATCCAGTTCTTCATGACTTTGTGGTGCCATGGGTTTTCTTGGCAAAGATACTGGAGTGATTTGACATTTCCTTTCCTAGTGGATTAAGGCAAACAGGTTAAGTGACTTGCCCAGGGTCACACAGCTAAGGAATGTCTGGGGCCCAATTTTAACTCAGGTTTCCTGACTCCAGGCTCAGCACTCATGCATTGAGCTACCTAGGTTCCCTCCAACTTAGAAGCAAAAGTGTGGTTATGAACAACTATATATCTACTTTTCTCACCCTGAGTTCTTGTGTTAGGTTTGGCTTCTTGTTGAAGGCTGCCCCATGTGAACATTCCTCATGGCAGCGCTTCAAAGTCTAGACTAGAGTAAGGAAAACAAACACACAAATCTTTTGTTTCCCCTTGACCTTTTTGTCTGTCCTCTATTTTTTGTAGATGACTTTGACAACTATTTGATTGAAAATCAAGGGCAGGATAAGGATGCCTCATCCTCTATGAGAATGGTAGTTTTTTCCCATTCCCTTTACCTTGGGTACCTTGGTCCATCCAGTTATTTCCTCATTGCCTTTCCTGAATTTTCAGTCTCATCTGCTCCTCTAACTTACTGCCTGAGTAAAGGGGCTCTGGTATTGCCTTTCTTGAAAGGCAGGAAGAATCTTATCCTTTACTGTCCCTCCACTCTTTCAGGCAGGCAGTGTCCTCATAGAATCTTGAGTTGCAAAGGACTTCAAAGGTCTTTTAATCAAACTTTCTCATTCAATAACTTAAATTTTTTTCCTTTATACTATTCCATTTCTACTGACTACTTTTAATTCAATTTTAATTTTTGAGCCCTTAACTTATTGGCATATATAAGGTTGGCAATAGTTTGGTTCTTAGCTCTCTGCTCATTCTTGTTTTGTTTCATGATTCTATTCCCTTCTCCTCAAAGTGGGGATATCCCAAGGCTCTTTTTCTAGACTACCTTCAACTCTTGCCTCTACTCAGATGAATCTCAGATCTTTATCTGACTTTTTTTTCTAAATGCCTATCCCTGATTCTGACTGCTGAATATCTACATTCGAATATCTTCCCTTCCCCTGAAACTCAAAGTACAAAATTTTAGAACTAGAAGAGGCTTTTAAGTTCATCTCATTGGCACTTAATAGATGAAGGAACTGAAGTCCAAAGAAATGACTTGTCCAGGTAACAAGGTGAAATTGGAACCATAATCTGTCTTGACTTCCAGTTCAGCCTTTTCTACTGTACTAACTAGATATCATTCATAGCCCCATATGACACTATTTTTAATAGTTTACCTTTTTATGTATATAAGACTTGCCTGGGCAAGGTCTGTCATATATCTTTTGTGTTTTTAGTAGCTCGAAAAATACCCTGAAGAACAAATGTCCAATAAGTGTTCATTATGTTGATGCCCTGGCCTGGAAAAATTGATTGGGATCTCTGTGTTTGGGGCCTGGATTTCTTTGGAGAGTCAAAATTTGTGTATGTACTTTCTGGCATGTTTGTCTTGGGTTAGTACTTTCCTAGGCATACTCATTATTTCAGCTTTACTTTCCTGAATTGTGACTTTACTCCAGTCTCTGGTAATTTTTGGAATTTGTGGGGCTTTCTTTGATCCTGATCTGTGTTAGCTGGACTTATGAGTGCTGTGTATATGGATCACTGGGTATCCTGCTGCACAGGCCTGGAGTGTTCTGATTTCTGTAGGCTTCTGTTCCTGAGTCCTAGTTTGGGGGTCTAAGGAACACAACAGCAGGCTAGGAATCCTGGCTAAGACTCTGGCCTGGGCTCCCATCTCTCTGTCCCCGTTACATAGCTTTAAGCTCTAGGATTCCTTGGCTTGCTCCTTCCCCATCCCTGAGATGGAAGGTTTCTGTGAAGTGAGCTCCTAGGTAGAGCCTTTCTGTAATGACCTTTCCTCTATATCCATAAGATCCTGGTTGTTTGTATGGACCTGAGCTGGCAAAAATGAACTTAACTGTAGTTTCTCTTTGGATTTTTAGAAAAATCATTACTCTGCCTTCATACTATTTTTAAAAAATTATTGCTGGAATAGTGGGAGAACTTGGTCCTTTTGCTTCCATGATTTGCCATCCTGAGAGACCCCTGCTATGTTTGTCTACATCTGTGCGGAGTAGATCTCTGCTCGGAAGATGCATTGTGTTTGTACCTTGGGGGAGGTAATAGTCCTTATAATTAAGTGGTTGCTTTCGGGAGAGAATTTTTTCTTTTTTATTCTCCCTTCTTCCATTGACTTTTGAGAGCCCTTTCATGACCCAGGACCCTTGATAGATATGTAGAGGTGGAATTTGAATGCCATAGAGGGAAAGTTTTCTTATTGGGGGGGCGGGGAGAGAAAAGAAGGATGAGGAGGAGCAACCTGAAGATTGTCCAAGAACTAAAAGTCAGATGGAGGGGAAAAAGAAAGCAACTGTCAGAACTATTTGGTTCAAAATATCCCTGTTTTGGGAAAAATGCCGAGAACAGGCTCATCGTGGGCATATTACACTGCAGTCTTTGGAAAAGGACGTGTTTCTTTGTACTCGCAACCCTGGCACACAAATTAGGCGCCTAATAACTACTCGACAGAAGTTGGGGGCAGGGTCGTGGGAGATCCGAGGCCTGGCATGCAGCGCTCGTCTTGATCTCTCAGATGCCTTTCTAAGGCTAAGGAGGGTGGCAGAGGAGGTCCCTGCTCCTTCCCTGAGCCTGTCATCTCCCCTGGAAGAAGGAAAGAAATAGGTAGAGACAGCAGGGAGGGCAGGAAGCCTTCCTGAAGACGCGGGCCAGGACCGTGCAGGGGCCGGCGCCCGGGTGCGACTTTTCGTCTCCGCTCTCGGGTCCCCAGGGCCTGGTAGACCTGGGTACCAGAAGGTTGCCATGGTTTCGCCATGCGTGATTGCGCACGCGCAGCTCCGCCCCGCTCCCGGCCTCTCGCGTGCTCGAGCCGTTTCTTTTCTTCCGCCTCGCGTTGCCGGGGGAATTCCAGTTTCCGCTTCCGGTCGCGTCGGTGGCTAGAGGTCGGTCAATCCCCTAGGAAGCGGGTTTAAGTGCTGTGTTCCTGGGTGGGAAAAGATAGGGAGGACGAAGGGGTCAGCGAGAGACGCTCTCTTTCCTCTTACAGAAGCAGACCAGGTCCGGGGCGGAGGCGGGTTACCAGAGCTAAAAGGGGTGGCCGCTACCGCAAGCGCGTCCTTGGGGGTGGGGTGGCGGGAGAGAGACCGACCGACAGACTTCCGTCACCATGGAAACCCAGCTCTTCTCCTTTCCCGGTCCCCCCATTACTCAGCTTGGCCGAGCTCTCGGTCTTGTCCCAAGTGTTCTCCAGCATGTGTGGACCCCCACGTTCCCCAGCCCAGCCCTCGGGCACCCATTTTTAGAATGATTTTCGGCCCTCATTTGTAAGCATATCCCGTGATTATGCTTTCAGCCCCCCAAAGGCCTGATAAACGCTGACTAGATTTCATTTCCGTTTCTCCAGCTGGCAGTCGTCTCCCCACCGCCCCCGCCCCACACACCCACCCTTCAGCTGCTTTGGTTGGAAACTCCTTCTTTACAAGGACAACTTTGTCCCAAGATCATGGCAAATCACCTGAAGTTCATTGCCAGGACTGTGATGGTGCAGGAAGGGAATGTGGACGGTGCATACCGGACCCTGAACAGGTAACTGCAGGGAGGTCCCTAGCTGCCTCCCACATCATAGGCCGTAGGGCTGTTTTCTTTGTCCCTAACAGGTTCCTGGATAATTTGTAAACCTGTAGTACCCTTGGTCCTAAAAAGGCTGAGGGAAGAAGTTTGTCTAAAATTCAACTGAGAATCATGTTTATTGGTTATAAGTACAGCCCAGCTCTATGTGATATAAGTAGTCAAACATGCTCTTCCTGTCCTCCTGGATCTTACAGCGGAACTGGAGAATTAAGACATAACCGAATAAAACAGTTTGAGAATATGAATGACATGGCCTGTCTTAGTGGATATTCTGCCTGATTTGGAGTCAGTAAGACCCCTTTCCAATCTGTTCTCTGATGCTTCCTTGCTATGTTACCATGGGCAAGTAACTTAACCTCTCTGAGACTCAAGCATACAAATCTTATCCCTTAGAGATATGTGATCTGCTTTAGTGGAAGGAATACCTATTGGCAAGATGGTATATGCACTTCAACAATTAAAACAACATAGATACTTTGCAATTCTTAAACACTACATAAAGGAATATTATTAAGCACCCATATGCTTAGGCATACAAAAACAAAATTAGACCTGAAGAAAGGTAACTTTCTGCTGGGGAGGACATAGCATGTGAACAAATAAGAAAATAAAAGTAATTTGAAAAGGGAGAACATGGATATCTGGGGAGAATCAGGAGAAGCCTCTTGTAGGAGATCCCATCTGAACTATGCTTTGAAGAAAGGGATTCTGAGAAGAAATAGGGGGAGGGAATGTTTTCATCTGCTTTGACACCTAGCTGCCCCAATACTAGTTTCTAAATATATGATATCCCTTATGCTAAGGGAGTAATTAACAAAAGGTGAAGTTGGTCATGGAGAGGGGTTTGAAGACAAAGTGAGGAAAGCAACTTTCAGACCTTAAAGTGGTATAAAAATATGAGTTGTCATTAATAATGGACATGGGCAGACATTTGAGGTTGGAGTAAAGAGACAACAGACCAAAATACAGAGGTCAGAATAAAATGGGGGGCGGTAAAGTTAGATTAATAATTAGTATTAATAATAATTAGTATTGAGAAATAAAGTTGGATAAGTATGGGGGCAGTTGATGAAAAGTCTTAAATGACAGATGTGATGATTTGGATCTGTTAGTAATTGCTTATGTTTATATAGTGTTTTATGACTGAGCTATTTTGGACTACTGCTATATGGATCATAAAATCTTAAGTTTTGGAGCTGGAATAGACTTCAATTAATTAAATAAATTAAGTTATCTAAGTGTTATTATATCCATTTTATATGAAGCAACTGAACCTTAGATTAAGTGATGCCCAGGACCAGGGGTAGGGAACCTGTGGCCTTGAGGGTTCCTCGTACCTGCCCAAGACCATGAACCTGGTGACTGAGGAGGAGCAGAGAGTGGAGTAAAAACCAGTCTCTTGCCTTCTAGTGAATTGCTTTTCATAATTCTGATTAAAACTGCTTTCTTGTCTCAAATGGAAAAGCATTCAGTAGTAATTACATAATTATAGAATGTTAGAGCTAGAAAAAAAGTCTTAAAGTTTATCATCTCATTCAGCTTCCTTTTACAGACGAAGGAAAAATGAAGAAAACAGAGTAAAATTAAAGTGATTTACCCACAGCTAGTAAGTGGCAGAGCTGGAACTTGAATTCAGATCTTCAGGTTCTCAAGTCCTTAAAACCATACTATACTTATTCCCCAGATCTCTAATTAAGGATCCTTATACGATAGTATTTAAATATTAGAGTGTTTCTTGGACTCTCCCTCTCAGAAAGGGAGACTTGTAGTTGGAAGGGGGTTTTTGGCCTTTTTCCCCCCCTGCAATGAGGGATGGTGGTGAGAGGGAGAGGAATATAGGGATAGAGTTGTTGTGTCCTCCTCTTCCTCCCCAGAAAGAGGGTCAATAACTTTTTAAGTTCAAAAAAGAGAAAAGCAGGACCAGAAGGGATCACAAACAAGTAGGGCAGCTTTGAAAGTTATATGTTGGATTTATATATTTGAAGAAAAACAAGCTATATATCACAGATTTTTAATTTCATGTACAATTCTCTTTTTGTTCTACTATGTATATGGAAGTACTTATTTGGTGTTAAGTTCAGAATTGAAAAAAATAGGGAGAGGGGCGGCTAGGTGGCGCAGTGAGTAGAGTGTAGGCCCTGGAGTCAGAAGGACCTGAGTTCGGATCCGGCCTCAGATACTTAATGCACACACAAACAAAAAAACCTATCTGCGTGACCTTGGGCAAGTTACTTAACCCCAATTGCCCTCCAAAAAAAAAGCAAAAAAAAAAATAGGGAGTTAGAGCTGGAGAAGCAGGTAATGCCAGGTTGGAGGGTGGCAATAAGAGAAAAGTGACACTGAAAAGAAAAAAGAGGGTGGCATTGACAAAAATGCTATCAAAGGCTATGAAAAGAGGAGAAGATTAATGTATGTTTTCATGAGTCAGTTGAGGATTCTGGTTAAATTGTTGAACACACTTTATAAATTTATTTCTATCCCCTGCTGTGTTTCTAGTGAGACTTTTGTTGAAGGGAAGCTTATTTATAGCAAACGGTTGGTCAGATTCCCTGCTGCCTCACTCCCTTTTGCTCCTTCTTGGGGCTTATCTAAAAGGTGGGATTTGATGACTTAAAATTTAACTTGGGAGAAATGAAGTTTTTCTTTTCCTCTGAGCTTTGAAAAATGAACTCATCAAGGTTAAGGGTTTGGGAGAAATGGCATTAGAGGTACACGGAACTGTTAGGAAACATTTATTAATTGCCTACTGTGTGCCAGGCACTGGACTAAGCACTGAGGAGACAGAGTTCAAAGAAAGTCCTTGACCTCAAGGAGCTTACAATCTGAGGGAGACAGCTAGCAAACAAATACATACAGACAAGGCATATGCAGAATACACAGGAAATAATTAAACCAAGGAAGGCACTGGAATTAAGGCAACAGCCAAGGAAATGGAGATGTCTCCTCCTTGTGAGCCTGAGGGAATGGGAAGTTGGTCTTGCCCTCTACAGTAACAGGGAAATAAGAAGTGTGGGAGGATTTAAGAGGAAGGATAACGAGTGTAGTTTTGGACATGGTGATACCTACTGGACATCATGGAGGACATCTTGTTCGAGATGTCAGAAAGGCAGTTGGAGGTCAGCAGAGAGGCTGTGATATATGAGCTCCTAAATACACTGAGTTCTAAGAGTAACTCATCTCATCACTTAACTGAAAATGCCTTCTTTCTCATGCTTTATTCAGTGACCCTGCAGCACTGACTGCCAAATACCCTTTCCTTACTGGGTTTTCACGATGCTGTTCTCTCTTGAGTTTTGTTCTGCTCTTTCTTAATCAGCTTTGCTGAATGAATAACATCCATAACCTACCCCGTAACTATTGTTGTCTCCCACTCCCTACAGCTAGGTGGTGCATTGATTAGAGTGCCAGCCCTGGAATCTGGAGGACCTGAGTTCAAATGTGGCCTCAGACACTTACAAGCTGTAAATCATTATCTGCCTCAGTTTCCTCATCTGTCAAATGAACTGGAGAAGGAAATGGCAAACTACTCCAGTATCTTTGCCAAGAAAACCCCAAATGGGATCATGGAGAGTCAGATACAATTGAAAAACGACAAAAACCAAATTCCCTATTGCCTCCAGGAGAGGTAGATTCCAGGTTCTTTCTTGGATTTTCTTTTCTATACTTTTCTCTGTAACTTCCTCATCTCCTCTGAGTTCAGTTATCATTCCTACACAGATGACTCCAGATCAGTATAACTAGCTTTGGCCTCTTTCTTGAGCTCTAGTCCTGCCTCACCAACTGCTTGTTGGTCATTTGACCTAAGAGTCATATAGGCATCTCAAATTCAACATGTTTAAAACAGAACTCATCCTTCTCAAACCCATCCACTTCCAGATTTCCTTATTTCTGTTGAGGGTACTGCCATATTTCTGTTCACCTAAGTTTGAAAGCTATCATCTTGATTCCTGCCTCACTTAATCACTAAGTCTTGATGCCACCTCCCCAACACTTCTTGGCCATGTCCCCTTCCCTGGATTCTTAGAGCCCACCACTCTTGTTCTGGACCTCACCTCTACCTTCTGTATTTGCAGTAACCTTCCAATTGACCTCCTTGTCTCAGAGACTCACTCCACTTCAGTGTGTCACTTCACAGTAATAAGAGAAAAGTGACATTGAAAAGAAAAAAGAGGGTGGCATTGAGACCAAAGTAATATTCCTAAAGCACAGGTGTGACAAGGTCACTCCCTTTAATAAGCTCTAGTGGCTTCTTATTGCCTCTAGATAAAATACAGATTCTTTTCTTTGGCATTTTAAGCCCTTCATAACCTGACACAAGCCTGACTTAACAGGCTTATTATGTGTTATTCCCCCTTTATAAACTCTTTAGTCCAGCTAGTTCTGCCACCTAAAAATGAAATAATAGGGAAGAGCTGAGAGCTATTAACCCACCTCCTCACTAGAATGTCCACCAATCAGGGTTGCCTTACATTTGCTGTGTTTGTGTGTGTGTGTGTGCACACCCCTGCACCAGTACCCACCCAACAGACCATATTACGCCAGGCCTTTCTGTTCTCCACTATCTCCTAAATTCTCAGGTTCATGTTCATTGTTTCCATGACACTATCTATCTCTCTCTGTCATCGCCTTCACCTTTTGCCTTTAGTCTTTCCCAACAAAAGGTTTTTTTCTAATGAGTCCCCATCTTCTCATTATGTGGCCCAATTATTTAAGCTTCAGCTTCAGTATTGACTTTCTAGTGAACAACCTGAGTTAATTTCTTTAAGTATTGAATGGTTTGATTTCCTTTTGTGAGAGCAAGCAAGGTGAGATTTTTGTTGTTTTTCTTTTGGAGTTCGGTTTCCCAGGCTCATGCTAAATTGTAAACATCTGAAGGATCAGTCTTCTTTGAACCCTGGTAATTCACAGCTGTGCTGAACCACTTGGGCTTTGGTGCCTTCTGGCTTTGAGCCTATTAGTCAAAAGTGTATATGTTCTGAGGTGAGATATTGCCTTGGGGGACTGCTTAGGGGAAGGAGGCTTTGCCTGAACAAGTGGATGATGTTAGTAGCAGAGAAGAGACCTCTCATAGATTAAGAGTGAACCTGTGCTAGCAGCCCTCCTATTGGCAGGATCTGTGCAGATTAGAAGAAAGTATGGGGTTTAGTGAGACTGGGATAGTTGTCTGTTATTTCCCAATTATTGTACTATTTTGCTGTGTCCAGAGCCCAGACTGGAGTGGTCCCTCCCCATGTAAGGAGGACAAGCTAACCCAGAGTTGGGGTGGTGCAGGTCAGAGACAAGCTATGAGCAGGGGCCTCTGGAGCCTGGATTCAGGCAGAAGCAGGGAGAATTTGGAGTTGAGCAGTCCCTTCCTCTGTGAAGAGAGACATGGAGCAGGAGCAGAGAACCGCCTGCCTCAGGAGCCAGGAGTGGTCAACCCACAGACCTGTAGGAGGAAGAGCTCTGGGGCTCAGGACTTGACCCCAGGTCAAGATGGAGGCATTGCAGCAAGGCAGGAGCAGTGAATGTGCTTTTCTGCCACATCCCCCTGGGATGGTTTGGGACCCATAGGTGGAGTTGTCCATGATGGGAGAAGGGAAGTGCTGTGGCCCCTGGGTGCCCACCCTGTTGGCTTTGCTGCCCAGCCACCCCTCCAGACTTGGACTCTTTGGTTCATTAGAGCATGTGTGCACCTGAGTGTGCCAGGAGGGAGCCTGCAATGGCCGCATGGGGAGAAGGACACACCCCTAAGAGGACTTTACTTGAAGATACTGTTTGGATTGAGGGGATTATAACCTACTGTGACCTAGGGGTGGAGGATGTTATGTTCTGTGCTACCCCTGGGGATGTGCTGTGTTAAGGGGAGACCCTGGTCTGGGATCCCCTGATTGTATACACAAGGGTTTGGGGACAATATTTTATATACTGAATGATATGTTTTGTTTAAGGCTGTGTGGCCACCCTGGTAATGAGTTATGTTATAGATTGTAAATGCTTTAGTTTTTTGTCTCAAGGTTTTAGTTCTGAATAAATAGAGTGTTTATTATACCTTGCAATTAGATCCTTAAAATTATTCACAGCAGCAGCCCTGAAGTGTGCTGTGTTGATTAGAGTTACACCTTGATGTCCAAGAGATTCTCAAAAGTCTTCTCCAGCACCATAATTCAAAAGTGTCAATTTTGCAGTGCTCAGCTTTCCTTCTAGTCCAACTCTCATAGCCATACATTGTTACTGGAAAAACCATACCTTTGATGATTTGGACCATTGTCACAAGGTGATATCTTTGCTTTTTGATATGCTGTGCAGATTTGCACAACTTTCCTTCCAAGGAGCGAGCATCTTTTAATTTCATGGCTGCAGTTGCTATCTGCAGTGATTTTTGAGCCCAAGAATATAAAATCTGACACTGCTTCCATTTATTCTCCCTCTATTTGTCAGGAATCGAGTTGCTAAGATCGTAGTTTATTGATGTTAATCTTCAAGCCAGCACCTCTTTCACTTTTAATTACTTTTCACTTCCTGCCATCAGAGTAGCATCATCTACATATCTAAGATTGTAGATGTTTCTCTCTCTGCCAGCAACCTTAATTCTAGCTTTTGACTTATCCCGTCTGGCATTTTGCATGATATACTCTATAAAGTTAAATAAGGTAACAATATACAACCGTGTCTTACTCCTTTTCTCATCTTAAGCCAATCAGTTGTTCCATGTTCAGTTCTAACTGTTGGTTCTTGGCCCACATACGGGTTCCTCAGGAGACTAGTAAGCTGATCTGGTATTCCCTCAGGATTTGCCACATTTTGTTGTGATCCATACACTCCTTGAAAAAAATAAATTTTTAAAAAGGAGACAATATTTTTAGGGCAAAATTGACTGTTCAGAGGCTTGTGATAAAGAGGAGTGATGACTCTCTGGCTGAGAGCAACGTTTATTATCAGCTTGAATGCAAGTTTTGAGCATTCATTCCTTCTTTGGATTCTCATTCTTTGGCTTCCAGTATACTGCCTTATCCTAGTTCTACTTACTTGACAACTTCCTTTAGAGTCTCTTCTGCGGGCTCATCGTCCACCACTTGTTCCCTTTTAAGCATGGGTGTCTCTTGAGGTTCTGTTCTGGATCCTTTTTTCATTCAAAATCTCTCCCTTGGTGATCTTCCTCTCTTCTGTGGTTTCATTTATCATCTATGCAGATGAATTCCAAATTTGTATATCCAAAACTAATCTTTCTTCTGAACTCTAGGCATATAACTTTAAGCCTTTTAAACCTAATCCAACTTGATGTCCCACTAGCATCTGAAACTCAAGATTTCCTAAATGGAATTTTCCCCTTTAGCTCTGTCTTCAAATTTTTCTGTTTCTGTAGCTGGCATTACTATCCTTCCATGTACCAGCTTTGTGGTAAGTGCTTAATATATATTTGTTGATTAATTGAGTCTCCTCTTGCTTTCCTTCCTCTCCCTCTCCTCCTATTCTGTTAGTTGCTAAATCTTACAGATTTTACCTGTTTATACCTGTCCCCTTCTTCCACTCAGCTACAAACATAGTTTAGGCCCCTGTTACCTCTTTCTTGGATTGTTGTAACAGTGTCCTAATTGATCTCCTTGCTTTGAACTTTATCCTGTATTCCTATTCAGCTAATTTTCCTAAGGCAGAGGGCTGATTCTGTCACTTTTCTGTTGAAAAGTCTTTATTGACTCCCTATTGCTGCTAAAACCAAATATAAACAGCCTGGCATTTAAAACCATACACAGTCTGCCTCCAAGCTTACCTTTGCAACTTTTCCTCCTATTTCTTTGCTTCACACACTTTAAAGTTTCAGCCAGATGGACAAAAGTCTTTAGATATTTCCAGAATTCAATATCCATTTTCTGCCTCTATACATTTATTTGGGCCATCATCCCTACCTGAAACTAACACTCCCCCCTTCTCTCTCCCCCCCTCCCTCTCTCTCCTTCCCTTTCCTTTCTTTCCTTTCGCTCACCCTCTCCTCATATCTTCCTCCTTAGAACCCTTATCTTCCAAAGTTTATTAACTTACAGACATCTCTTCTATCGAGCCTTCTCTGATTATTCCTCCAATTGTTAAGTTTTCTCCATCCTCAGAACTTGTATATATTTGTCATACACATTGTATCTTCCTGGTTAATTAAAAGCTTCCTGGATACAAGTATTGTGTTATTGTATTTGTGTCCTAAGGTCCTTGCACTTGGTAGATACTTATTAAATGTTGATTGACTAAGCCCCATTCCAGAGGAACTCCAAACAGTTTTTGGTAAAACAGTTTTGTTATAACTAAGATATTGTTCAGACTTTTCCTGTTTGTAGAACTTGGAGTGGGAGTTACTTTCATTATGGGGAGTGACTTACTAGACAAAAGACCAGAGAAAACAGTTTGTTGTACAGGCTTATTTGCTGTGTAGAACTATTATAATCAGATTAACTAGAAATTGGCACTAAGTTAGCTTGTCCTCATAATCCCCTCAGCAGAAAGTATTCTATCCTTCCAAAAAAATTTTAAGGGCACTTTGTTTGAATCTTTGCCATGTCCATTACATTCTATCTCGTATCAGTCATGCTTAGGCATGTGGCAAAGTGCATAGAGCACTGGGCCTGGAGTCAGGAATACTCATCTTCTTGAGTTCAAATTCAGCCTGAGATACTTTGTGATCTGTGTGACCCTGGATAAGTCACTTAACTGTGTTTGCCTCAGTTCCTTATCTGTAAAATGAGCTAGAAATGACATATTACTCCAGGGTCTTTGCCAAGGAAACTTCAATGCAGTCGGGAAGAGTCTGATACGACGAAAGTATGATTGAAAAATGACTGAACAAGAACAACAATCCACTGTTCTTGGTAAATTTTTGTCAGACTGAATCTGCCTTGTCCTCAGGTGACCCTGACCCCTAGTGGCCTGAAGTTGGAGAAGTTAGAGGCTAACACTGGTGTTTTTCCATATAATCAGTAATCAGTTTACCTTGCAAAGGAACTTCCTGTTCTGTACACTTCTGTCACTTGAGAGAAGGAGCCATGTTCCTTGTGGAAAATTATTCATCTCCAACCCATTGTAGTGCTATTTCTATCTCTTTACTGACAGATATGTAAAAAGCATGGAGCCAAGATGGTTTGGGGGGCTCACACATTTCTTGTATTCTTAATTGTTATCTAAGGGCCTCTTAAGTGAAATATGAAATGTGATTTTAAAGTGTTATTTGATGATGGATAGGGCAGTCCTCTTCTATTTTTTTTTCCAACCACCTTCCTGCTTCTCTCTGATCTAATTTCCATATGAACCTTTTTCTTTTTTAAAATTATTTTTATGTATTTCATTAAATATTTCGCAATCATTTCTTTAAATTATATTCCAAATTCTCTCTTGCCCTTTCCATATGAGAAGGGAAGCAATTTGATTTTGATTTTTTTACATATGAGGTCATATAAAACAAATTTCCATATTAGCCATAACATTTATTTTTCTGACACCTCTGCCAGCTATGGTGTTTTAAATTCAGCTTAAAATATTCTTCACTCTGGGAGGGATGGGGAAGAAAGAGTGAGGGGTTGGCAATGGATAGAATAACATTTGGACAATTCCTGCCACTCTGCCTAGCCTCCTGTGTCTCTATCCTGGCACCTCCTACTTTATTCTAAATCTCAGGAGGCAGCAGAGAGGCTGGAGAAGGAGCCCAAGGATATCCAGTACCCTTCAGTCTCTTTAGGTGAGACAGTGTGACCAAATACAAAGTACTCAATTTGTAGGCAGGGAAGACTTAGGCTTGATTTTTTTTTAACCTCTGACAATGATTTGTCATGTCACCATGGACAAAGCCCTCAACCTGTTTCCTTATCTGTCCAGTGGAATTACAGATACCCATGACATTGAAGTGGTATATATCACTGTAAGTTATTACTACTAACAAAACAGAAGATAGGGCAAATGGCATTTGGTGTTTTACCCCAGTTTATCTTTTATCTAATCTCTTGTTTTAAGGGATGTCTTAGAATTGTGTTGGTCAAGACAGCTAATTTTGAGAGGATATGCCCATGAACATCAAGAAAAATTTAGGTATGGTGAGCCAAGTAGCTTTGTTGTCTGCTCCCAGTGTTGTAGTTACTTTCCTTAGATAATCTTGAAAGCTTAGGCTAAAAGTCTGGGAGCAATTGTCTTTGGGGCATCAGGGTTGCAGAGGTCTCATTCTATTTTTAAGGTGGCATTCTTTAGGCGAACCTTGTTTTTGAATCTTCTTCCCCCAGCTCTATCTTGGATTGCCAAAGAGGGCTCTCAACGCCAATTTCAGCACTTTCAAGAAAAACTGAATTACCTTGAAAAACATATTAAAGATTCTTTCGTAAGAAAGGAGTATGTGAGCGGTTAGTATTCTGGCATGTTGGGATCTCAGCAGCTTTGTACATTTTAGGGGATTCCTTCTACTTTTCCTATTCTTTATATGCTTGTCTTCTGAAGTACCTTTTTAGTCCTTCATCAGATTTGAAAACACCCTTTAACTTCACGTCTAATTAACAATTAATGGCCAGTTTCTTTCTTCCTTAGGTCTTCTGGTCTTATACTTGGCACTTTAAAAATTGGTTATTTGCTCTGTGTTCTAATTACATAGGCAATTGGTGTTAGCTCAGTAACCAAAATGGTTGAGAAGGGTGAGGGACTAAGAGAAGGGCCAGGGCTAAATTCCTAGCACTTTTGGAGCACTCTGGTAACTAGACAAAGGAAATGTGTTTTTAGGGGTTGTCACAAAACCTGTATGTATTATGTAACAATAGGCCCTTATTGGTCAGCTAAGCTGAAGGGGAGGAGTTTTTTGGAAGGGAGGGATGAGGTAGTCTAAGTTGAGAGTCCTCACTGAGTAGCTAGCCATTAAGCAAATAAAAGGAGGGAGAACTGGGAATGTGCCCCATTTGGCCCCCTTTTCCATTGGTGGCCCATTGAGTATCTTGTGCACACATTTGGCTTGATATGGGCTGGCTGTGCTGACATGTGAGCCTGCTCACTCTTTCTCACTCAGGCAGCTCTTTCTCACTCAGGCAGCTCAGCACCTTTTACATAATCTGTTGAATTCATTAAAACTGATGACTGGTTCTTTCAAGCATTGGTTGCCAAGTATCTGCAGTACAAGTTCCTATCTGTTTACAGAAAAGCTCATGGGGCTAGTCCTTCAATACCTTCAGCATTTCTGGAGGCAGGCATGTCAGTAGGAGTAGGGGATATTTGCCTCCTAACCAGTAATCTATACTTAATCAGAAAATTTTCTCATTATCTACCATCATAAATACTTCAAGTGTTAGATGCTTATTGTAGAAGCTTCTTTAGAGGTCTACCTCCACTTCTATTTCTTTTCCTCAGTACTTTTTAAATATGACTACCAGGTTAATCTTTTTCCATTCTGTATTCTGGTCATATTTCTATCCTTCAGTAGACCTGTGATTGTTTTCATGGGTACTCTGTCTGATGAGGCAGATCATAACCCACCCATGGTGTTTCATTATGGGAGAGTCTTTTCTTTGCCCTCCAGTAAACCTTCTGTGGGGAAGCCACCCAACATGCTGGGGATCATTTTCTAGTTCTCCTCACATTGTGTTGCTGCTAAAATGTGTCAGCTCTCCATCAGCTATCCCAATGTGACCAGTCTGATGTTTTTTTCTTTTTTAAAAAAGATTGGTAGCCGTGTAACCTTGGGCAAGTTACTTAACCCCAATTGCCCTAAAGGGGCGGCTAGGTGGCGCAGTGAGTAAGAGCACCAGCCTCGGAGGTGGGATGACCCGAGATCAGATCCGGCCTCAGAAAATGAGCACCCACGCATAAATAATGACTAGCCGTGTAACCTTGAGCAAGTTACTTAACCCCAATTGCTTTAAAAAAAAAAAAAAAAGATTGGGTTTCCCCATCTTACCTGGGCAACTCACAAGTCAGGTGCCACTACTGATTGGCACAGGCATTTTGGCATCTTCTGTTTTCTGCCTGGTAGCCCTTGTTCCCTCATCCTGGGGGCTCACTATTTTAGTACCAAATTTAGTGCAGAAACCCAATTGGCACACTCCCGTGCAGACAGAAGTCCAGGTTGGAGAGATCTGCCCAGCCTCAGCCTCCTTGTTAGCTAGGATCATGGGCATGTGCCACCATGCCAAGCCCCCTTTCTTTTAAGAGCCACCTTTCTCTGACATCTGTAATGTCTCTCTATTGGTAATGTGTTACTATTTGCTCATACCTGCCATGCCTCTTCTTTGCTCTCTGGATGACCCTTAGCATTATTTGGAGACTACTATACTCTATGATCAAGAGAGATATGCCATCACCAGAAGATCAGTGGTGTTAAAAAGACAGGCCTTTGTTTCAGAAAAAAAGCTTGAGGTCCATGAAAATACTGTACAATTTCCTAATGGCAATCCAGTCTGCTTGCCTATACTTTTTCTGTGCTTGGTACAGCTCAATGTCTGTCCAAGAGAATATGAACTGATGAACTGACTCTGTAGGTTAGTTGTCCATCCAGCTAAATAACATGGTCTAGAGTCTAGACATTCACCATCAACCGGGTTTTTTCAATATGGATAGTTATACCACACATTTTTGAATGATTATGAATCTCATTTAGGAGGCTCTTCATTATTCTCCAGTTGATACAATCACCACAATGTCATCAGCAAACAGCATCTAGAAGATTCATCCTTATATAATTCCTTCTCCATTTGGATCCTGTGTTAGACATCCTACATGATATTGGCAGACACTCTTGGCAAGCATACACCTTCCTGTTTTGTGCCCTTTTTTGATATAAAAATTAGAGGGTCATGGGCGGCTAGGTGGCGCAGTGAGTAGAGTGTCGGCCCTGGAGTCAGAAGGACCTGAGTTCGGATCCAGCCTCAGACACTTAACGAACACACAAACAAAAACCTAGCTGTGTGACCTTGGGCAAGTTACTTAACCCCAATTGCCCTCCAAAAGGCAAAAAAAAAAAAAAATAGAGGGTCATAAAGCAAAGTATCTCTGTTGTTTTATCTTTAAAGGAGTTTTATATGATTTTAGCTTGTGCATGGGAGACACACCTTTAAGGCAAGGTTTTTCTCTACCAAATCAAATGCCTTTGTTTTAAAAAAAAAAATGCAAACTAAGCACAGTAGGATTTTTTAGTCTGTGTACATTTCAGGCAGTTACTCTAAAGGTGTAGTTTGCTGCAGAATATTATGTGTGAAAACGTGTGTGTGTGTGTGTGTGTGTGTGTGTGTGTGTGTGTGTGTGTGTGTGTGAGAGAGAGAGAGTGAGAGACACAGAGAGAGATATCTGGTCCTGTCACTCAGAAATCTTAAGTGCTTTCTTATCATCTGCCAAGCAAAGGTCAGACTCTTGTATGGCAATCAAAACTTTTCTTTTCCTACCCTACCTTATCTTGTACTATACCCTTCCAGTGAAATTGAATTACTCTGTTTCCCAGAGTCTCTACTTTTCCATGTCATCAGGGGTGTACTGGTAAATATTTAATAACTGGCTCTCCCCCAAAAAGCAGACACAACACTGTTGGAAGTTTAATCAAAATTATTAACGTTTCCTCTATCACTTTCTAAGTCTAAATAAACCATAAATCAAGCCCTGATTTGGAGCATTACTGATGGCCCAGCTATAAATACTCCCAATGAAAATTTAACAGTTGGCTCCATTCCCCCTCTATGTCTGCGACCTGGAGGAGTGAGTCTCTCTTCTCTTATTCTATTTCTAACCACTTTCTAAAAGCCAGTTCAGTCTTTCTTGTGATGACCTGTTTCCCCATAGACTTCACACAGGGCTTTGTTTAACACCTTTAGGTTGCTAAATATGGAAACAATCTTGGAAATGATCTTGTGCCTTTTTATTATGATGAGGAAAATGAGGTCCAGAGAGGTTGTCACTTGCCCAAAGTCACACAGCACCAAAGTTGGGATCTGAACCCAAGAGTCTTGACTCCTAATCTGGTACTGCTTCTACTACACAATTTGCCTCTAATTAAGTATAATTATGCATTGCAGTTATTTTTGTCTTATCTTTTACTAGATTTTAGGTTCCATGAAAGCAGGCACTTGTATTTTACCCAAGCTTTGTATTCCCCAGCCCCCCCAATACCTAACCAATTTATTTTTTCTCTATGAAGAATTCTTCCTGTGGATAGGTGCATTGATGACATCATTGTACTCCATGTATGGCTGATGCTTAATTAATATAAGTTGAATTGAACTATAGGCAATTGGTTCCTGTCAGGGAATCCCATTTGCAAATTTCATCCACATTGTTGGAAGGACCTATTCAATTTTTCTTTCTCTCACCCTTGTACCATGTATCATTCATCCACTAGACAGCTCCTTACAGTCTTATGTGTGTGTGTGTGTGTGTGTGTGTGTATATATTATCTGTATGTATGTATGTATGTGTGTGTGTGTGTGTGTGTAATATCCAGTGAGATAAATGTAAAGCATTTGCAGACCTTAAAGTAGTACATAAATCTGTGTGTTGGAGGACAGATTCCTTCATAGTTTCTCTCCTACACTCTTCTGTTATTCTCTCTCATATTTCTTTTCCTGCCTGTTCACTGATAGGGTCTCTGGAGTACTGAATTCCAGCGCTGAAGGAGACCTTAAGAGATCTGCTACTTCCTATAATCTCTTCTAATTATTTTACACTCCTGTCTATTTGAATTTAAAAAACACTGGTCCCCCAGTGGGGTACTCTGAATGATGGTAGACCCCATTTCTAAGAAACACAACTCTAGAATCACCCTTACCCCCAAGACACAATTTATGCCATGCTGAGGTATGAATAGTATGATTATCACCATGATTCGAGCATCTTTCTGGGTTCTGATTAATGTGCATATGCCCTAATTAAAGATCCTGCTGTGGAGAGGAGAGCATCATAATACAGTGGAAAAAGTACTAGCTCCAGAGGCTGAACTTGGGTTCAGATACTGCCTTTGATGTGTGACCCCTGGCAAGGCATTGAACCTTCCTGAGCCTCCTCACCTTTAAAATGAACAGATTGTATTGGATGGTTTGTGAGGTTTCTTCTAGCTTTAGATCTGTTGTCCTGGGGTCCTTGGTCCCATTGGAATGGGATTATAATTCTCAAGACAATCTAAAAGGTGAGGATATATCTATTAGATAGGACCTTTTTGGAAAGGAGTGTCAGTTTCCTGAGCTCTAATGGCTCTGCGACTATTTGAGGTCTGAAAATGAGCAAATGGGGATGTCTGGAATCCCTTATAAACTGGGGGGGGGGGGTGTCTAATAAAAGACCCCATGACCTTTGAGTAGTTATTTTCTCCCTAATTTAGGTTAATTTCTTTACAACTATCTTGGAAGTTTGAAGTGCCCCACTTTTACACAGCTCTATTCAAAAATGATTCTCCAAATTACAAATTGCATCTTACAATTAAGCAGGAGCCTGAGTGGGACAGGAGAACCTGGTGGTAGGTAGAATCCAGGGTAAAGTTTCACATATACATTCATCTTTGTAATTTACCTAGTAGAATTTTCATCTGGTTTCTGTGCATTCAAATAACTACTTTCCAGAGCTTTATGATGTTGATATGGAATAGCATCAATGAATAGGACTTCCCACTGAGGAGAATTGGCTGGGGGTTTGTGTACTTCAGCTGCTTTGTCCAGCCTAATTCTCACCCCATCTTCTCATTGTAAAACCATGTTTCAGGTCCCAAGTCCTCAATCCTTATTTAGATACAGTGAAGTGGTAGGGTAGGCTAGGAATTGGGCTAGAAAAGCCAACGCAGTTATAGAGGGCAGCAGAAGAATGGTGCCTTCACTGCTCCAGAGCACCAGCTGAGAAAGGGTTGAGGGAGATATTCAGATATGAATAATAGGGCCAGTGCCTTCCGGGGGAAGCTTCCTAGAAATTACAAAAAGTTATTGACTGGCCTGACTTATCATAAGAGTCATAATTGCTTCTTTTTTTTTTCACCTTGCTCAGTGAGAAGGGAAAGGTGGGAGATAGATCATAGGCTCAAGGAAAGAAGGATTTCCCCCAGACTACCTTGCTAAGAGCTAGGGGGTACACAGGACAGAAATCACCCATGATCCTATTTATATCACTTCCTAGTGGTAGGATAAGCCTTGATAACTATTTCTTTGCAGAGCCCAGGGATAATTTGACCCTACTTCCTGAGAGCAGGAACATTATCCTCCCCTTCCTTTGCATTTCTCCGCAGGTTGCAGTACTGAGTTTTACACATTTCAGGGGGAGTGTTAGAAGGTGTCTAAGGCATCTAACCAGTTTGTTTTGTCTCTGTGAAGAATTCTTACAGTGGATGGGCTCATTGATGACATCAAGCGGCGGAGATACTATGAGAAGCCGTGTCGCCGACGACAGAGGGAGAGCTATGAGACTTGTCGGCGCATCTACAACATGGAAATGGCACGAAAAATTAACTTCTTGATGCGCAAGAATCGGTTGGATCCATGGCAAGGCTGCTGAAGCCAGCAGGGATAAAGAAACCCAGTGTGAAAACTCCCTAGCCATCATTAGCTAGCTTTCTACAGGTTTCTTCTAAGAATCTTAACAATTGGGGGTTTGCTTCCCTCTTTTTACAGCCCTGGTTTCCCTTGCCATCTTTTCAGTCCTGATATTTTCAGATACATATGTACATGCATGGATGCCTACCAGATATTCACACACACTTAACCCCCTGCCAGTGAATGATATCATTAAATGTTCCTTCTTGCCACCATGTCTCCTTGATGAATGGAAAACACGGGACTGTGTCTTTGCCATTCTGAAGAAACTGGGGGGCAGAGACTTCAAAATTGAATGAGTTGAATATAACACTTTTATTTCATTCCTTGACCCCTAATAGTTCCCAGTAAGGAAAATTAAGGACTACAGATAAGAAAGGCCCCCTAGTATTGTTTGAAAAAGTCATCTCTTTTCTTTCCTGAATTCATGTAATTGTAATAAATTCTACTTTTGAAGCACCCAACCAAACTATTGTGCTGAAATCTTTCCCCATGGGAACTCCTGGAAAACAATCCAATTTAATTTTCATTCCTGTTTTCTCTCTCTTGTTCTGGTATGGGGGGGAGGGAGAGGGCATGGGGCTGGGCAGGGCATCAGCAAAACCAGGCAGGAGATTGAGACAGGATTATGATAATAGGCATAAAATGAATGGGGAGCAGCAGAAATATGGAAAAGATGACAAGATAGAGCACACATGGGACAGACGTAATTCAAGGAAACAAAAGTGGAGTTTTCCACCCAACCCCTATATTCTCTTCCCCCAGCAGGGACTCTTGGGTATGTGACACTGACAGATTGTGGCATCAGGCCACTGTGGGGAAAGCCAGCTGCTTTGCTTCCTCTCCTGCTGTCTGTTTGCTCTGGCCATGGTCCCCAGATAGCTGTGTTGCTGATATTAGGTGAGTAGGCGCCAACCCCTGCAGGGGATAGTGGGGAAAGGCCAAGGTGGGCAGCCTATTCTGCTCTTCCACACAGGCTGTAACCTGCTAAAGCCTTCTGTAGCGGCAAGGTTTTCAAAAAGGAAATAAACAGAGTGCAGACTGCCAAGCTTCCTCTACAGTTTGCTGATGTTCAGATATCTCCCTCTGGTGGTAAGGAAGGATAGCTTTGGGTCACTTCTAGCCCCACCTATTTATCTTCTTTTTAACCTTTTCCCTGAGGATTCCCATTTTTAGTAACATGCTTACTGATTAATTAAGCTGGGACTATAATAAAATAGGATGTAATTCATGTGGTCCTTGCCCTTCCATTAATGTCAACATTAAAAGTACTTGAGGGATACTGGAGAAATAAAAGGTATCCTTAACTCCTAGAGCTGATAATGTAGCTGAGAAGACTATATATATATGAAACAATTTGTTTTTTAAAAAAATAGCAAATTTTATGTACAGTTGGTCATTCTTAATGACCCTTTTTTCTGGAAATATATTTTGTGGGTGTTTTCCCTTTGTCTCCTGTGTCAGAACAAGATTTAGCAGTAAGAAGAGATAAAAGCAAGAAATTAGCTAAATTCAGAGAGGATATATTCCACACACATTAAGGATCAACTTTTAGCAGAATAACCTTGTGAAAGGTGAGGAGAAATACAAAGCTGAGCTACCTTAATCCTTGTCCTTATGAATTTTCGATATAAGGGGGATGAATAAGATACAAATTCAGATAAATAGGATACAAACGATTTCCTAAGTATCAAAGTGCTATCTGAAGGCCACAGCAAAGAAGAAATTCAATGCAGTTAGTTGATAGAGAAATTTAGGAGATGGTTAAATTTAGCACCAAGCTTTACAGATATTCAACATGTCTAAAATAGAAGTGATTTCAATTTCTCCTTTTTGAAGGCCATCCTCAGCAGCCAAAATTAACGTTCTAAAACATGTATGTGACTGTCAAGAAACATTTATTAAACGTTTTTTGTGGACCTGGGAGGCATTGCACTAAATGCTGGGAATACAAATACAAGCATAGAGATAGTCCCTGTCCTCAAGGAGCTTACATTCTAATGGAAGAAGACAACATATCACAAAGAAGGTGGGGGAAGGTACCCAGGAGTGTCATGGCAGGTACAGTTCAGAGAGAAATGAAGACAAATATGGCCTGGATCCTTTACTTTTTTTTTTATATATATTTGAAACATTTAATCTTAAGACCTTGAATTTCAGATCCATTTCCTTCCTCCCTTGTCACCCATTCCCTCTGGGGAGATAAGTAATTCAGTATATGTTGTACATGTCTAGCTATGCAAAACGTTATCATAGTAGATATATTGTACAAGGCTGCTTATAATTCCCTCCCACTCATCCCACCCCCCACCTGGTCCATTCCCTACTTGATCCTGTCCCTCTTCTATAGTGGGTACTTCCAACCTCCTCTCCCCCCAAGGATACTCTCCCATCCATCATCCCTCCTCTCATCCCCCTTCCCCCTATTCTGCTGTAGGTTGAGATATCCCATTTAGTATGTACGTCATTCTCTCCCTGAACCAAATTCAATGAGAATGTGGTTTTGCCTTTTTGCCTTCCTATTCTTCCCCTCCCTTGAAACCACTTCCCCTTGCTTCTTCTACATGAGATAGTTTACCCTACCCTGTCTCTCCCCATCTCCTTTTGACACTTTCCTCTCTCACCTCATAATTTCACCCCTTAAGTATCCTCCCTTCCCAACAAATTCAACCTATGCCTTCTATCAATATATAACTGTAACCATATACACACATTTACATATGTATTCATATGACCATACACCCTTCTTCCATTATTTTCATAGTGAGAAAGATTTCATCAGTCACAGTTATTGCTTTTCCATATAGGAATGTAAATAGTTCAACTTTGATAAGTTCCTTTTAATTTCTTTTCCCTGATTACCTTCTCAGGCATCTCTTGCTTCTTGTGTCTGGATGTCAAATTTTCTATTCAATTCTGATTTTTTCCTCAAGAATGCTTGAAAGTCCTCTATTCCACTGAATGACCATATTTTCCCCTGAAACAAAATACTCAGTTTTGCTGGGTAGGTGACCCTTAGGTTCATTCCCAGCTCTTTTGCCCTCTGGAATATCATATTCCATGCCCTTTGATCCCTCAGTGTAGAAGCTGCCAGGTCCTGTGCTATTCTGATTGTGTTTCCACAATATTGAAATTGTTTCTTCCTGGCTGCTTGTAGTATTTTCTCCTTGATCTGGGGATTCTGGAATTCCTGGGAGTTTTCTTTTTGGGGTCTTTTTCAGGAGGTGATCTCTGGATTCTTTTAACCTCTATTTTGCCCTATGGATCTAAAACATCAGGGCAATTTTCCTTCAGAATTTCTTGAAGGGTGATTTCTAGGTTCTTTCTTTGATCATGGCTTTCAGGTAGTCCAATAAGTTTTAAATTGTCTCTCCTGGATCTATTTTCCAGGTCAGTGGTTTTTCCCATGAGATATTTCACATTGCCTTCTAATCTTTCATTTGTTTGGATCTGCTTAACAGCATCTTGATTTCTCATAAAGTCATTATCTTCCATTTCCTCCAGTCTATCCTCCTCAGTGAACTTTTGAGATTCTTTTTCCATCTGGCAAATTAGCCTTTTTAAGACATTCTTCTCCTCATTGCCCTTTTGGGCCTCCTTTGCCATTTGAGTTAGTCTATTTTTTAAGGTGTTGTTTTCCTCAGTCAGGCTGTTGACCCTCATTTCATACTTTTCCTGTATCCTTCTCGTTTCTCTTCCCAATTTTTCCTCTACTTCTCTTATTTGATTTTTTTAAACAAATGCTTTATTAACTTCTGTTTTACATCATTCATTTCCGCCAGATTTTGAGTTACAATCATTTTCCCCCCATTATTCCCCTACCCAACCTCCCAGAATAGCAGTCCCACAAGATATCGCTTCCTCCAATCTGCTCTCTCCCATACCTTCTCCCATACCCCCATCGACTTTTCCATTAGAGGAAGGTGAATCTTTGTGTCCCAATGCCTGCACATCTTATCTCCCAATTACAAGCAAAAGAGTATTAATAATAGTATTTATATATATTTGAAACATTTAATGTTATGACCTTGAATTTCAGATCCATTTCCTTCCTCCCTTGTCACCCATTCCCTCTTGGGAGATAAGTAATTCAGTATATGTTGTACATGTCTAGCTATGAGAAATATTATCATAGTAGATATATTGTACAAGGCTGCTTATAATTCCCTCCCACTCATCCCACCCCCCACCTGGTCCATTCCCTACTTGATCCTGTCCCTCTTCTATAGTGGGTACTTCCAACCTCCTCTCCCCCCAAGGATACTCTCCCATCCATCATCCCTCCTCTCATCCCCCTTCCCCCTATTCTGCTGTAGGTTGAGATATCCCATTTAGTATGTACGTCATTCTCTCCCTGAACCAAATTCAATGAGAATGTGGTTTTGCCTTTTTGCCTTCCTATTCTTCCCCTCCCTTGAAACCACTTCCCCTTGCTTCTTCTACATGAGATAGTTTACCCTACCCTGTCTCTCCCCATCTCCTTTTGACACTTTCCTCTCTCACCTCATAATTTCACCTCTTAAGTATCCTCCCTTCCCAACAAATTCAACCTATGCCTTCTATCAATATATAACTGTAACCATATACACACATTTACATATGTATTCATATGACCATACACCCTTCTTCCATTATTTTCATAGTGAGAAAGATTTCATCAGTCACAGTTATTGCTTTTCCATATAGGAATGTAAATAGTTCAACTTTGATAAGTTCCTTTTAATTTCTTTTCCCTGATTACCTTCTCAGGCATCTCTTGCTTCTTGTGTCTGGATGTCAAATTTTCTATTCAATTCTGATTTTTTCCTCAAGAATGCTTGAAAGTCCTCTATTCCACTGAATGACCATATTTTCCCCTGAAACAAATACTCAGTTTTGCTGGGTAGGTGACCCTTGGGTTCATTCCCAGTTCTTTTGCCCTCTGGAATATCATATTCCATGCCCTTTGATCCCTCAGTGTAGAAGCTGCCAGGTCCTGTGCTATTCTGATTGTGTTTCCACAATATTGAAATTGTTTCTTCCTGGCTGCTTGTAGTATTTTCTCCTTGATCTGGGGATTCTGGAATTCCTGGGAGTTTTCTTTTTGGGGTCTTTTTCAGGAGGTGATCTCTGGATTCTTTTAACCTCTATTTTGCCCTATGGATCTAAAACATCAGGGCAATTTTCCTTCAGAATTTCTTGAAGGGTGATTTCTAGGTTCTTTCTTTGATCATGGCTTTCAGGTAGTCCAATAAGTTTTAAATTGTCTCTCCTGGATCTATTTTCCAGGTCAGTGGTTTTTCCCATGAGATATTTCACATTGCCTTCTAATCTTTCATTTGTTTGGATCTGCTTAACAGCATCTTGATTTCTCATAAAGTCATTATCTTCCATTTCCTCCAGTCTATCCTCCTCAGTGAACTTTTGAGATTCTTTTTCCATCTGGCAAATTAGCCTTTTTAAGACATTCTTCTCCTCATTGCCCTTTTGGGCCTCCTTTGCCATTTGAGTTAGTCTATTTTTTAAGGTGTTGTTTTCCTCAGTCAGGCTGTTGACCCTCATTTCATACTTTTCCTGTATCCTTCTCGTTTCTCTTCCCAATTTTTCCTCTACTTCTCTTATTTGATTTTTAAAGTCCTTCTTAAGGTCCTCTGTGGCCTGCAACCTGCTCATGTTTTCCTTTGGGGCTTTTGGTGCAGGATTTCTGACCTCACAGTCCTCCTCTTGTTCTATGCTTCCATCCTCTTTGCCCCCAAAGTAGGAGTCTAAGGTTGCATTTTTCTGTTTGTTTCCTTTGCCTTGGCATGTTGCCACTTAATTACTTGACTTTTGGGCTTGTTGCCACACTATGGTTTTAAGGCCAGATAGAGGAATTTTCATCCCGAACGTGTGGGGGGCAACTTCTGTTTCTGGCAAGCTGTAAACCCACCCACGACTTCCACCCTAGATCACAATCCAGATCCAGGGAGGTTGAAGCAAGAGCGATTACCCCCCAAGACTGATTGCTGGATCTCCCTACAATTCGAAGGCCAAGAGCTGGAGCTGCCTCTGAAAACTACCAAATGGTGTGTCTCCTCAGGGGCTTCTAGCCCCCAGGGGAGGGAGTCGACGCATTCCCCAAATTCTAGTCCCAAAGTCCATAGGACGCTAACCTCTTTGTCTTAGGCATGTATGTTGATAATTCTGGAGTCGCCACAGCTGCTGGTGTTCTTGGGTTCCTCCAGCCCACTGCTGCCCTGGGGCTAAAACCTCGGCTCACTCGGACCTGGGCTCGGCCCGGCTCCCTGCACTCTTCGAGATGCAAGCTGCCAGGTCCCAGACCTCTGCACTGGTCCTTCCTGCAGGGCTGCTGGGCTGTCCTCAGCGGGAGGTTAGCTTCTCTGTGTTGTTCCATAGGTGCTGGGGCTCCAGAAGTTGTTCAGAGTCCCCTTTCACATAGTTTGGGGGGAATCTGAGGGCAGAGTGGCTTAGATGAGCTGTTTCTACTCCGGATCCTTTACTTTTAATGGCCATTTTGAAAGAACTGACCAATTCGAAGGGGGCAGAGTGTGCTTCCAGTGTGAGAAACGCAAATGGAATGAAGTTAGAGGATGAGGAGGCTGCTGTAGCATGATAGACAAAGTCCAGGCTGAAGAAGACAAAGGATGGCTTGAGCTCTTTCCATTCACAATCTGGTAGGTATGCTATATTCTGGTTCTAATAAATCTTTCAAGACTTATTTCACTTTAGTCCACTTTTGTAATTCTCATTCTAGACAAACTTAACTGATCGGTGTTCCTGAATCCACTTGCCATCTCCCACCTCTATCCCCTTGCCCAGGCACCTTCATCTCCCACCTCCAGGCCTGACTGCATTTCCTCCTCACCTGAACCTCTTAGAATACTTAGCATTTATTACAGTGCTTTGTACATAGTATACACTTATAAACACTTCTGCATTAAGAAAATTCAAACCAAAAAAAAGAAATGTGGGGACATTTTATGACCTGATATGGAATGATATAAGGAGAACCAGAAGATGAATATGCACTAAATAACATAAGAAAAGATGATACTAAAACGGAGTTGAGTGGTAAGTGACTGAAAGCAATGGTGGTCTCAGAGAAGTTAATGAAACAATACTTTCTTCCTTTCTGAAGAAACAGGGCTACCATGACAGATGGTTGTATACATTGTCAGGCAGTGAATAGATCTGGTACTCTACTCTTTAATAAGGAAGGGCATTTCTATGACTGCAATATAAAAAGAAAAAGTATCAGGAAAACTCATTTTTAAAAGTGAGTAAAAAAAAATGAAAGTAAATGTTGAATGAATGAGTGATCTTGCCTGCTAAACCTGTATCCTCCAGACTTCCTGTTAAGGGCATCACCAACCTCTAGTCATACAGGGATCAACTCTTCCCTATCCCCAACCCCATGCAATGAGAGGCCAAATCTTAATTAATTCTTTTTTGCTTTTTTTTTTTTTGGAAGTGCAGTTGGGGTTAAGTGACTTGCCCAATGTCACATGGCTAGTAAATGTTTAAGTGTCTGAGGCCAGATTTGAACTCAGGTTCTCCTGACTCCAGGGCTGGTGCTCTATTCACTTCACCACCTAGGCACCCAAAATCTTATTAATTCTTTCTTGTATCTCCCCTTCTCTTCACTCACACAGGTCTACCAGCCCTTGGCCCCCCATCTCATCTGTGGTAATGGCCTCTTGATTGATCTCCATTTCCAATCTTTTCCATCTCTAATCCATGCTCCACACAGCTGCCAAGATAATCTTGTTAAAAGGCACATCGTAACAACAATGGCATTTATATAGGCTTTTAAGGTTAGTAAAGTGCTATAGGCGTAGGTCAACTCATTTGATTCTCCACACTGTGAGGTTAAGAACCTGAGGCTCAGAGATTAAGTGATTTGACCAGTATCACACAAGTATCTAAGGCCAAATTCAAACACAGGTCTTCCAGACTCCAAGTCCAGCACTCTTACCCACTTTAAATAACCAGCCTTCATTGGCTGAAGATACAACAGGAAAGGATGTCAGGTCATCTAATCCAAAATCCTTCATTTTAGAAACTAAATAGACCCAGAGAAGCCTGTAGTCATACAGGTAATTATAGTTGAAGAAACAGAATTTTTTTCCCCAGTTTATTAAATTATTTATTTTTAGTTTGCAACATTCACTTCTATAAGTTTTAAATTTTCTCCCCCTCCATCCTCCAGATGGCTTGCTCTACAAATATGATACGGGCTCTACAAATACATTCCTATTAAAAACACATTTTCACATTAGTCATGTTGCATGGAAGAATTATAAAGAATGGGAAAGACCATGAGAATGAAAAACAAAACAAAAAAGAAAATAGTCTGCTTCACCCTGCATTCTGACTCCATAGTTCTGATGAGGTGCAGGCTCTGGGAACCCCCCCTTGAACTCTGATTAAATCATCTCATTTGATGAGGCAATAAGCCTTACATTGTGAGCCCAAACCTGTTTGGCATTCCTCTGTTACTGGACTTCCCACCTCATTGATCTTAATCACTCATTGACCTCATTAACTCCTCCTGAAGACCCTCCCCAAACTCCTCCTCTAGACCACCCCTAGGTTCCTCCCAAAGTCTTCTGTATATAAGACCCCATCTTGTCTTGATGTTTGTGAGAGCACCATAGAATGACCTAACACAGACTTACTGTATGCAATACAAGCGAACTTTTAATAAACTTTACTTTTCTTTGGCTAAGAGAAGACTTGAGTTGAATTCATTCAACAGGACCTGGTGTGTTGGTATTTTGGGGTCTCCAGAGTAACCCTAACCCTCTTTATGGGTAACCTCTTCATTTTTTTCTCTGGATGTGGCTGGCATTTTCCATCATGTGTTCTTTGGAATTGTTTTAGGTCCCTGAACTGCTGAGAAGGGCTAAGTCTATCAAAATCTCATTCATTGTGGCTGTTACTGTGTACAACATTCTTATTCTGTTCCCCTCTGTCAGCATCAGTTCATATAAGTCTTTCCAGGTTTCTCTGAAGCCTGCCTGTTCATCATTTCTTATTGCACAATAGTATTTCATTACATTCATCTGCCATAGCTTGTTTAGCCATTCCCCAATTGATGGGCATCCCTCAATTTCCAGTTCTTGGCCACCACAAAAAAAGCTGCTATAATAAGTGTTTTTGTACATCTAGGTCCTGAAGAACCAGAATTTGAATCCAAAAAATCCAGTGTGATGATTAAAAAGGTTCAAGAGACAGTTTCTGGATAATTTAATCATTTTACTAATAAGACTAGGAGGTTATTAATAAAAGTGTGGTCATTTGGCCATCTCTCTTAGATCACAGACAAACATGCTGGCAGGTGCACAGTTTATATAGCCTTTAAAGAGTGGGTGTTCAGTGAGGGGCTGAGCCATTTACTCATTTATACCAGACCACTCCCAGCCCTGGACTTATCTAGACCTTCACTTCTTAAACTATGGGGTCCTAACCCACAGTTTAAGAAGTGCTGAAGGGGTCAAGAGTAGAAAAGTTTAAGAAGCCCTGATTGAAGTGAATAGAGCACCAGCTCTGGAGTCAGGAGGATATGAGTTCAAATCTGGCCTCAGACACTTAAAACACACACAAACACACAGACACACAGACACACAGACACACACACACACACACACACAACTAGCTGTGTGACCTTGGGCAAGTCACAATCCCAATTGCCCTACCTTACCCCTCCAAAAAGAAAAAAAAAGAAGAAGAAGACCTGATCTAGATAAAAGGATCTTTCTCCATCTAAGCTCAAGTATAACACAATGGGCTTCCCCATCTTAGATTAAATTCCTTGTAGAACTGGGTGGGGTCAGACCAAGACTGAGGAGAGTTAATTCAATTTTATTATCAGTAATGTCTTTCAAGAGACTGAACTTTTTAAAATCAGGAATTTGGAAGAAGGGCAAAACTCTCAATCTCCCTAAGATATTGGTTATTAATAATCATTCCTCTCACCAGCTCTCTCCACTGCATCCTATTTCCTCCTGGATAAAATAGAAATGACCCAACCTGCCATTTCAAATCCTCCCCAATTTGGCTCCAATTTATCTTTGAATATCATACCTTCACACTCAAGTTCTAGCCAAAATGAAATAACACAGCAGTTGCCCCACCTATAGCATTGTGTTTCCTGCCTTTTACCCAAAGTATCTATGTGCTGGGACTCCATTCTCCTCATTCCACTTCTGAATCTTTATTTCACTCCAGTGTCAAGGTGTTCTGAAGTAGAAAAGACAACAAAGTTTCAGACTTTCAAGTCTGTCTGACACTCTGTAACCTGTAGCAAATCACCTTAGAGTCTCTCTGAGCCCCAGTTTCCATAACTGAAATATGGGTGGGTTGGACTGATGACCTCTAGATGGTTCCTTTCAACTCTAATTTTCCAAATATATGATCTGTTCACTCCACCATCCTCTGTGAAGATTCTTTAAGTTGTATGATGAATATTTAAGTTTTAGTTAGGCACTGGAACTAATATCTATACATCAGATTTGGATTTACTTGTATAGGCCTCAGTAGGTTCCCTAATTTTTTTTTTTTGTTTTGTTTTGTTTTTATTTTTGGAGGGCAGGTAAATTGGGGTTAAGTGACTTGGCCAAGGTCACATGGCTAGTTTTTGTGTTAAGTGTCTGAGCCTGGATTTGAACTCATATCCTTCTGACTCCAGGGCTGGTGCTCTATTCATTGCACCACCTAGCCCTGCAAGGTTCCCTAATTTTAAGAGCTACAAACTAGTTCTGGCTCATGAGAGAGATAAGGAGGATGGATAGTAGATGATTCAATCTGGTCAAATGTTTTGCCTAATACTGGGTCTCTTAGGTAGTGAGTGGTATATGGCATGGGACTTCTCAGAGGATTTTGTTCAACTCTGTATTTTTCCTGTTGCTATAGATTCTGGAAATCCCCTCTTGCAAGTCAGTGTGATTAAGCAAAATGTATAGTCTATCCTTTGCCTTTCTTATAGACCAACCACAGTCCTAGTTTAATTTGCATCACTGGACTATTTTTGGTACCCTATGTAACCTGCTACCTTTTCATTTGTATAAAAAGCTGTTCTGATTGTCAGAAGTGTCTCTGGCTACTGACAGGCCATTGCCCTACTTCTATTGGCAACTGTTAACCTTGCTAATAAACTGATCATGCTCAGAACCTTGTGCCTCAGTTTCTCTTTTTTGCAGATTTTTTCAAGATTGTTGCTAGTACTTCATCTTTCCTTAAATCACTTCAGATTTAATTATCTTTTTATGTGTATCCTGATATAAAATAATCTAAGTCCTCTGAGGGCAGGCACTTTCCTTTTTATATTCCATCATCAGATTATATGCCAGCATCATTCAGAATAGGTAAATAACACAGATGGAAATTACTGCTTTACTTTCTTTTCTTTTTTTTTTGCCTTTTGGAGGGCAATTGGGGTTAAGTAACTTGCCCAAGGTCACACGGCTAGGTTTTTGTTTGTGTGTGCATTGTGTCTGAGGCCGGATCCAAACTCAGGTCCTTCTGACTCCAGGGCCGATGCTCTACTCACTTTGCCACCTAGCTGCCCCAGCTGCTTTACTTTCTAATGGCTAGGACTCTTGTGCCTTTTAAAATAACCATGGCAATGTTTAAAAAATGTGATAACATCTTACAATCTGTAGAATAAATTTACAAAAATAAAATCAGTAAATGCTGAGTCCTTATATACAGGACACCATACCAGACACTGCCATAGACAAGGGTTGCCACCTGTATTAAAAACTATATTCAACAACTTAAAAAAAATATTTTTTTTTGAAACTGGGTCTTTCTCACTCATACTGGAAGCACAGTGGCCACTCATAGACTCTATCCCAGTTCTCATATTCACAGAAGCTTTGACCTGGTCCATTTCTGACCTAAGCCAAGTCAACTTTCACAGGCAGTTTGGTGGCTCTGGTTTCTAGGGACTTACTATAGTGATGCTGGATTTGGTTCTGGCACCTGGTTGGTTCAGAACATCCCAATTTAAGAAACCTACCAGGCTCAGCCACCCCAGGAACAAGAATTATAGATATGGCCTCTGTGGCCTAGCACAAGGCTGAATTGTCTAAGGTTCTAGAACACAGATGAAGGGCAGTGTGGGTTATCTTGCTAATCCGACCACAAGTCCACTGTTACAGCACTCTAATACACCAATAAGGGGCTGAGATCTAAAAGTAGCCAGAAAACAATTACTATTATTAACATAGAAAAATGAGAAATAAAAATTTTGAAAATAACAGGAAATGAGGAAGGAGGTTTTAGGCACATAAAATATACCTTTCCTCAGACTGGAATTTCCTCCCTCCAACTTTTGAAGTCCAATTCGGATCCCTTCTCTCTCCTGTTACTTACTAGTAGGCAAGTTACTTTAACTCTCAGGTTCAATTTACTCACCTGGAAAACAAGGGGGTTGAACTGGATGACCTCTGAGGTTCATTTTTGTTATAAATCTGATCTCTCAGATGCTAATGATCTTCCTTGAAATACAATAACTAACATTTATATAGTTTGCTTTTTAAACTTTATTCCATTCTGTCTTCTCCCCATCTAGATTGCCCTCTTCATCATTTCACCTCTCTCTTTTCTTCAGTCTCTCTCCTGGCTACTGCCCTACTGCCTACAAAGATGTTCATGTATCCTCCATCCTCAAAAACCCCTCACTTGATCCACTCTTCCCTGCTATCATCCTATGTCTGAACTCTGAGAAGGCGATCTGTGATCATTGGCTTCACTTCCTGTCCTCTCACTCTCTTCTTAGCTTTCTGCAGTCAGGCTTCCAACATCACTATTCAATGGAAACTTTTCAAAGTTAGCAATGATCTCTTCATTGCCAAATTTAATGGTCTTTTCTCAATCCTTTCTGCAACCTCTGATAAAAGTTAATCACCCTCTTTTCCATGATATTTTCTTTTCTCTAGGTCTTTATGACACTTCTTTCTCCTGGTTCTCCTGTAAAATTGCTTTTTCTCAGTCTCCTTGCTGGATTTTCATTCAAAGAATGCCCATTAATCATGGGTATGCCCTAAGGCTCTATTCTGGATTCTCTATATTACTGCAGTTCATGATTTCATCAATTTCCAAAGATCCAACTGTCATCTCTACACAGATGACTTTCATATTTACTTGTTTATCCCAACCTCTCTCCTGACTTCTCTTCTTTCATTCTCAGCTACCTATTGGACATCTCAAAACTGATGTCTTTATTGACATCTTAAGCTCATGTTCAAAACTGAATTCCTTATCTTTTCCTCAATCCATCCTCTAGTCCTAGCTTCCCTATTACTGTCCAAGAGGCCACCATCTTCCCAGTCATGAAGGTTCACAACCTCCGTATCATCCTCAACTCCAGACTCACTCCCCATAGCCAATTAATTGCCAAGTCTTGTTGTTCCTTCTCTCTGACACTACTATTATGCTGGTGCAAGCCTTAATCAACCCACACCAGGACTACTGCAATAGCCTGCTGGTGGGTCTGCCTGCCATATGTCACTCCCCCTCCCCTTTCAATCCATTATCCATTCAGCTGTTTAACTGGCTTTCCTAATACACATATCTGACCTTGGCTCCACGATTGCCTTGAGGATCAAACCTAAAAATCCTCTATTTGTCTTATACAAAGCCCTCTATATCCTGGCCCCTTCCTATCTTTCCAGTCTTCTTAACATCGTAATACCACCACTCTGTCAACCAGGTACTCTGCAATCCCAGTGACACTAGTCTCCTTGCTGTTCCTCCAACAGGATAATCCATCTAATACTCTAAGTATTTACACAGACCATACAGGCATAGGGGAGACCCTATGCCTGGAATGCTTTCTCCTCCTCTCTGCCAAGCTTCCTTGAAATCTCAACTCCCACCTTCTGCAAGAAGCCTTTCCCAAACCTCCTTAATGCTAGTGCCTTCTTCCCTTTATTGCATTGTCCCGTATACAGCATGTTTGTACGTGGTCTCCCCGCACTGGGTAACGAGCCCTTGAGAGCAGGGATTGTCTTTTCAGTGTCCGGCACTCAGTCGCAGCTCACTGAGGGTTTCAGAGGGCTGTACCACCCTGTTAGACAGGTGGTGCTGGAGAGTGTTCTTAAATAGCTTCTTTATCCCATTATCCCAACTCTGCAGACGAGGAGGGAATGTTCTACGCTCTCCATGTGCCTCTTGGGCATCCGCCATGCAATAACACGAACCTATGTGCCATGTCAGTAACTGGCAGCAAGGCTGGAAGCCCGCTTTCATTATTCACACTTTACCAGGTCCTAGCACATGCTCTGCACCACGTCTGCGCTTACTGAACGTCGGCGGAATTGGTCTCGGGACCGAGAGCGCAAAGCTGACTTTGCACGCTTAGGCCAAAGCTAGGGGAAGTTCCAGCCTTCAAGTTTATCTCTCCCTTTTGCATAAAGCGCTAGCTACCTACACTTGGAAAACTTCTACCCGTTCTACTTCCGTTTCTGAAAGAATGAACTTCCGGTTTTCTGCAAGGGATAATGGTGGGTGAATACTCCTGGCAAGCGGAAGTCCTACTAGGCTTCGAAAGAACCATGCGCATGCGCCGAGGAGGGCGGGCGAGTGAACCTCCTGGCATTGCTTTGCACCCCTAGGGCTTGCCACCGTCACGTGGCAGGGGCGCCGGGCGGGAAGCCGCGTGGCGGAGGCAGCGGTAACGACGGCAAGCCGTAAGGTCGGTTGACTTCCGGTTCCGGTGTAACGTTCGGGCTCCGTCTCAGGGGCTGAAGTTTGTGAGGTGAGTAGCGGGCTCGGGCCCAGTGCAGCTGGCCATGGGAGCTGGGGGTTCAGTCTCCCAGCACTGGCCGCACTCAGAGCAGAGTTGGAGGTGGCGATTCGTTAGGCGCATGGGCCCAACGGAAAGTGGCCAAGGAGAGGTCTCTGAGAGGGAGTGGGGTGGCGGGGATTATAGGGAGGAAAAGGGCGGGGGCGGGAAGGGGAAAAGAAGCTCGGGCTGAGGTGAGCTGCACCGGGACAATCCGGGGTTGGGGGCATGGGCAGCTGGGAGGGAGTTGGGTCAAGGGGGAAGCATCCCGAGAGGATGAACGTAAATCACTCTGGACTGGAAACTTCCAGCCTTGGTGTTCATCGGGGGTCATTCGGCCTTCCTGGGGGAGGTGGGGGCGATCATCTTTGCTCTGACATATTGTCATCTGCCCAGTGACAGTGTCAAGCTGTAACCCCCAAGGCTGATACGTGTACCACCCGCACCCATTGTTTTGTTTTCATATCTTAGGAACTAGCTTATGGTAGTGAGGGATTCTTTTAAGAGCGCTCGGTGTCTTATCTAACTCTATTCCAGTCCTTTAAACGCTAAGGATGTGATGATGGCGATGTTTCCTTTTACAAAAGAGCGCTCTCTGTTTCACTGGATCCTCACAACAGTCCTCTGAGGATAGGCTAACCAGTTCGACTTAATCCCTGTTTTAGAAGTGGGATACTCAAAGCCAGAGGAATTAAGTTGCCCATTCCCTACCCTTGACAGCAGTAGCAGGCTCCCTCTTAGTACCGTATCATTCCCACTCTAGTTTCCTTAATTCAGGTCAAGTAGGAGTTTGGGAAAACAGTCATCTTCAAGCTGTGATTCCTTAAGAAGATTGAGGGTTGGGCTCCTCTGCTAGATAGTGGATAGGTGAAAATAGAAGCGTTGATGAGCTTTCTTTCAGCAAGACATATGCTGGATACTTAGGTTCAGAACATCCTGTGTGTGGTATTTCCCCTTTAGTTTCATTTTTTTTTCTCTGTGGCCCCTCTGTCCTGGTTTGTCCCAAATTCAGAATCATAGTTTGGTGGCAGTACAGAGTGTGAACTTGTACAGGCCTCCCCTGTTCTGAAATGAAGACATTAATCAGTCTGTTTCTCAGAGGGAAAGGATGTCTTAGGATATCCCTAAATAAATAAGATTGTTTACTTTTAAATCAAGCTGGACTTACAAATTGGACAGAAACTCTGTTGTCTGTGTTTGTTTAGGTTTGAAAAGGCTAAATCAATGAGCAGTTATTTTCTCCCATGGCCTGAGCACTGTACTAGATTATATAGGGAGAATACTAAGAAAATAGCTTATGTCATTGAATAGCTTCTGATTTAGCTAGACAAGTAAATGTAAGTAAATGACAAGTAAATGAATATAAATGACAGCCCTGCTTAGTAGAATGTTCAGTGTCTATTGTTTAGAAGAATCCTCAGTAGCTTCTTTTTTCTCTGCTGAACTCAGATTAGAAGTAAAGAACCATCAGTCAGGGGAGAAGAAAGGGTATGCATCCCCAGTTCCATGATTCTCAACTACCAAAGTTATGTTCCCTTCAAGTACCCCATCAGAATGATTTTTCATGTAAACTTGTATTATGAGAGGGTTCATCATATAGTTTTTTTTTGTTTGTTTTGTTTTGGTTTTGCTTTTTTGGAGGGCAGTTGGGGTTAAGTGACTTGCCCAAGGTCACACAGCTAGTAAGTGTTAAGTGTCTGAGGCTAGATTTGAGCTTAGGTCATCCTGACTCCAGGGCCAGTGCTCTACTCACTGTACCACCTACTCACCCTTTGTCGTCATATAGTTTTTAAAAGAAATTGAGGTGTGGTGGCATGAAGATAAATATCTGTTAAGGAATGCTCTTAGAAATTGTGAACCTTAATATAAAATTGGTGTTTGATCCTACCATAAGTACTTCATGACCAGCCTTGTATTATGATCCTACAGAACAGGATTCTGCCAGTCAGAGTAAGGTTAGGGGAGGCCATGTCTGAAGCCAAAAGATGGCTTCTGAAAGATTTCTGTTATATTTCCATATTTCCATAATCTGTTAGGCTCTGTAGATCTCACAGTATCAGGAAGGAAGCACCAGAATACAGTACTCAACTCCATTCCCCCAGGGTTAGTGTAAGAGATTTTTAGAATCTCTTTTAGATTTTTTTTTACAGAGTTTGTTACCTGGGGGGGAAATTTATCCGTAACTGTAGTAAAGTAACTTTCCCGGGGTGTACGAGGTAGCCAGGGGAGAAGACGTTTCTGATAAAGTAAATATTACCTTGTATTATTTTTAGTCTCCTGCTCTTCCCAATCACTTTCTCCTGATTCACTCATAGGTGCTGTGTTGAGTATCCACGGTCATCTCACTGTCCATTGTTCATTCTTCTGAAGAATGGCCCTATCCAAGAGGGAGCTGGATGAACTGAAGCCATGGATCGAGAAGACAGTGAAGAGGGTGTTGGGTTTTTCAGAGCCCACAGTAGTCACAGCAGCATTAAATTGTGTAGGAAAGGGCATGGATAAGAAGAAAGCAGCTGGTATGTATTTTTCTGGGTCTCTGGATATGTCTCTCAGTCTGACACCAAGGATTGAAATATTTGAAGCATTCTTATTGGGGTTAAGATGATGTTGGAACTTCGAAGGGAGAAGGCTCTATTTTCCTTGTGGTGGGTATTAGTCAGTCTTAATAATTTGCTTTTGGATTATCTACTTAGTGTCTTCTGAATCCCAGGCTGGCTTTCTGCATATGTCAGGGTTGCCTCAGTCATGTATGCTTATGATACATTTTATATACAAAAATGTTTATGTAGAGATAATTCTTGCTTTGTGTAAATTTACATTAAACAAATTCAACTTTTTGTAAAGAATTCTGAAAGAAATCCCCATTCCAAAAAAGCCATCTATGTTAACTTTACAATAGTGCAGTTGCTTTCTTTTCCATTCCTGCCCTTTGGCTTGGTGCTTCATTCCTCCTCCCTGCCCCCCCCCCCCCAATTTTTTTCTTTTTTTTAAACCCTCCAAGGGAAGGCAGAAAAACAGGTATGGAGAGAGAGCCTTGCCACCAAATCCAAGGCTTGGCTTAAGACCTCTGGCACCAAGAGAGAAGACCTTTGCCCCACTCTGCTCTCCTGTCCAGCCCTGTGTGTATGTCTTCCATTTGTCTGTCCCAGCCTATGCGTGTCACCCATCCTTCCTTGTCTTTGTCCATGTCCTCCATGGGTGCCTGGCACAGTACTTGCCCTTCCTTCCCTACATCCATGGCTAAATTCTCATTAGGTAGAAATTGCTTTACATAGAGGTCTATGGAATGGTCTACTTACATAAAGCAGGTGTGTGTGTGTGTGTGTGTGTGTGTGTGTGTGTGTGTGTGTGTGTGTGTGTGTGTGTGTGTGTGTATTTACATATATATACATATATAAATCTTTTAATTACTTTAAATATAATTAGAAAAGCCAGTCAGCTATACTTAAAGATATCATATATATTCCAAAACCCTATAGGCATAAATTTTGGCTTACCTTATACCCCTGGTCCCCTCTATATCAGTAATTTTTGACAATGTAGAAAATCTTTTAACACTATAGAAGAAACAAAGTAACTTTCAATAAAAATGTATCTTAAATAGCCAAGTTGAAACCAAACCTTACAGAGTTACTTGAGTGAAATTAAAATGTTGGGAGAATTGGATTTTGCTAATGGTGTGTCTACCTTGCCATCAGTTTAGTGCTACCCCCTGAAGGGAGATTTTGTGTCTTTTCATGAAATTGGGTTGTTGGAGCGATTCTTAAAACACTTTAGTACCGGTATCTTATTCTGTCTTGCCTTTTCTTTTAAAGAATCATAATTGAATTCTATTTCTTAGTAACTGCAGGCTTTTTGTTTTGATGCTGTTTATCTCAAATCTTTCTCTGGGTGTTTTCTCTCTGATATTCAAAAAGTGACTACCAAGTTTAAAGGTATTTGAAGCTAAAGAAGAGTAATAACCACAATAAGTTCTGGAGAAGGATTTGTGGCCCTTAAGTTTTCTAGTAACTTTTCCAGATTTATGTTAGTCATATTTTAAGTTTATTATTGTTTTTAGGATGTTGACACACATTCCTTGTAGCACATGTATTTTGTAGTTTAAATTGTCTATATAGGCCCTTGGGAGTAATAGTAAGGGTTAAATTTAGTGAAACCCTTACATTGGAGAGTTACTTTGCCCAAGCCATGTATCCTTATCTTTTTTTTTTTTTTTTTTTTTTTTGCTTTTTGGAGGGCAATTGGGGTTAAGTAACTTGCCCAAGGTCACACGGCTAGGTTTTTGTTTGTGTGTGCATTAAGTGTCTGAGGCCCGATCCGAACTCAGGTCCTTCTGACTCCAGGGCCGACGCTCTACTCACTGTGCCACCTGGCTGCCCCAGTGTATCCTTATCTTAATGTAGTATGGAATTCTCTCTTAAAAATAGGCCAGACACATTCCCATGATTCTTGGCCATCAGATAGTTTTTATCTGGAAATCAGGCTATTGCTGCTTTCCACCCCATGAAAACCTACATTTCTGCCTCACAAACCATAGGTAAAATGTCTCTATAAAACATTGCACTTAATTGAATCTCACAGAAAAAAACAAGAACACTCTTTTGGGTGGAGAAGAATAGTTTTTGTAAATACTCTTTTGATCTAGGTATTTTGTATTTTTTAGTACTAGGTTCACTTCAGTTAGTAGATGTTTGGGAGAGCCTGTTGTATATACAGAACTGTTTTAGACTCTCAGACCTTTCTACTTCTACATTTTTCTTCACCAGATCACTTGAAGCCTTTTCTTGATGATTCTACCCTTCGATTTGTGGACAAACTGTTTGAGGCAGTGGAGGAGGGCCGTAGTTCCAGACATTCCAAGTCTAGCAGTGACAGGAGCAGAAAACGAGAGTTAAAGGTAGGTTCTGGTTGACTGATTAAATGGCATGTGAATATTCTCAATGGTAACACTAGCAGCTAAACTTTTCTGTGATCACACACATAGACACAGTAGAATTCTTTACATTCAAGAGAAAGCTCTAGGCTGTAGAACAGATAGTGAGTTTGTTTTTATACCACCTTTGATTCTGATTCTTTAGTTTATGGTGGTGAAACATGGAAACAAAACATGAGGCAAACACTCCAGAAAACCAGTAATTTTACCCTTTACATATATAATTGTGCAGCAAGACAAGGAATTATTGGTGTCCATCTCTTTGCATTTTCCTCTCACTACCTCTAATAAGTAATAGCTTCTTCCTAGGGTTTTATGATTTTGGTTTTTCCCTATTTAGGTCCTAACCTGTTGCCTTTGAATCTAGGTCCATTGCTTCCCTGAGATATAGCTATTATTATTGTTAGTTTTCAAGAAATTCCTAGTAGAACTTGCGGTTGGTGTTCCTGAAAAATAACTATTGAATATGCATTGAGCATACATAGTTTTGAATAGAACATAACTACCAAAGATGCTCTCTTCCGGGGAGTTCATAGCTAAGGGATACCAGTTTCATGGACAATCTGTAGTTTTCTGCTCTGGTACTTTTTATTTTGGTTTCCATGTAGGCCATAACCCCTTCCTTTTCATCATTAGTAGTCAGTCTGCTGGTCTTACTTGGCTTGAAGTTCTTTTCTTCCTGCTTTTTATTTATTTCTGTAATTCCCATCACAGAATCTCCTGCTTCCCCATCCTTCCAAGATATTTTAATATTTTGTTATTGTGGCCATGCTACCAGCATTACCAGATTTTAGAGAAGAGTAAGGAATTTTCTCCCCGCCCCACAGCAGCCAGAACAGAGAGAGACCTAGACCAGAGAGAAATAGTCAGTAAATACCATATACTTTTTATATATAGGGCTCTAAAGAAGTGTTAAGGAGTATTGAGAAACCTGAGAAAAATCATAGTTTAATGAGGAGATAGAACATAGATGTGAGATGCCAAGAGAGATATAACATATTTAGCTGTTTTAAAGTACAGTGGAACCCCTTTATAATGTTGGTATTGGGAGACAGGATTGATACCCACCTTATGGGCTAACTATCCAACTTTTCATTTTGTTATGGGGACTTGGCCGAATCTGTATAATAGTAGTTTACATTATGTTGGGGCTCTACTGTATGTGTATAAATGCTGAAGGTATGCTAGAGTGAATGAAGTGAACAGAGTTGGGTGGTATTAGTCAAGAAGTCTTCCTGGAGGAGATGTTTTAGCATCTTTATGCTTAGGAAGCTTTGGGACAGAGGTCCCACTTTTGGTCCCTTTAGGTCCCTATTCCCATACACTATATATATTATGGGAGAGTCCTTTCTCTTGAACTGTAGGAATTCCAGGAAGCGCCCGCCCCTGACTGAGGATATGTCCTTGCAAAACACGAGCCCTCCTAGTGAAGAGGGGATGTCACCCAAAGCCTACCACCGGTGTGTACATTTGCTTTTTCCCATTGCCCCTTCCACTTGGCCATTGTTGGCCATGTTAAACTCACCTTGCAAAGTAGACAACCAAGTGTCTTTTGTGTGCTGGGCCTTGAACTAATCATAATAATGTGGGGGAATACTGAGGAAGAAAAGAGTCCTTGCCCTTGAAGAACTTAGATCTAGTTGGGGAGCCAGAACACATACACATGATAAAGAACACATACCAAACAGAGTGTCAGCGAATGCAACTTAATATAGCCTGAACATTAGATATACATACTTGAGGGTATAAAACAGAGGTATAATCAGAGTGGGGTGAGGTTATTAATCAGAGAAGGCTTCCTAAAGGAGGTGAGTTTTGAATAGGATTTTAGGATGGTTGGATCTGAGTTGGTGGAGAGGAAGGGAGGGAGAACATGTAAGCAATGATATTTAAAAAGACAGAGATGGAAATTTGCTTGGATGGACCAAAGGATCTCTATAGGAGAATAATAAAGGTGGTAAGATGGAGGCAACGGTTGATAGAGGGCCTTCAAGGCCAGGCTTACCCCTGGGTTTTATCAAGTAGCTATTTGCAAGGCTCTGTTATAACCCCCAGGACAAAGCCACAAAATATTAATTGGGTTGGGAGGATGATGGCATTTCTTCACTAAGAACAGAAACAAATCCACCTCTTGTTTTGGGTTCTCCCAGGAGGTGTTTGGTGATGACTCAGAGATATCTAAGGAGTCATCAGGTGTGAAGAAGAGGCGAATACCAAGGTTTGAGGAGGTGGAGGAGGAGCCAGAGGTAATTCCTGGACCACCATCTGAGAGCCCAGGAATGCTGACCAAATTACAGGTTAGTAACAGACTGGAGAGGTAAGTAGTTTGTGAATTGAGGATTGAGGGGATATGGATCCAAATCTAACATGGCCTTGAATTGAATTTTTGTTTAGTGATGTGTCCCACTGCCATTCAATATTCTTTACGTAGTGAAGCCCTGTAGTCAAGTAGCCAAAAAATACCTAGTATGTATGGTCCTGGGTGATTGGAAAAGGAGGTAACCAAACCTCAAGTCATGGTATTAGAGCAGGAAATAATATGCTTTAAGCTCTTGCTGATAAACACTTTATTATTTTAAACTGAAATTGAGCTTTTAACATTTAAAGTACTTTAAAGGCTTAAAAGAAATTGCCCGCAGAATTACCTTTATGAAAAATGTTAATATAAAATCAGGAGATGGGGCAGCTAGGTGGTGCAGTGAATAGAGCACTGGCCCTGGAGTCAGGAGGACCTGAGTTCAAATCTGAACTCAGACGCTTGACACAAAAACTAGCCTGTGACCTTGGGCAAGTCACTTAACCCCAATTGCCCTCCAAAAAGAAAAAAAAATATATAAAAGCAGGAGTTGTCTTTGATTCCTGAAACTTTTTTTTTTTTGCTTTTTGGAGGGCAATTGGGATTAAGTAACTTGCCCAAGGTCACACGGCTAGGTTTTTTTTGTGTGTGGGTTAAGTGGGTTAAATGTCTGAGGCCGGATCCGAACTCAGGTCCTTCTGACTCCAGGGCCAGCCCTCTACTCACTGCGCCACCTAGCCGCCCCAATTCCTAAAACTTTTAGTGTTGCATGCAGCTTTTGAACAAGAGGATGTCTTCAAAGGTGGAGTAGAGAGAGGGGTGGGAATCTTTGAAGATAAGGAAGAAAGATGTGCTCTTGTTCGCTGGTCCCAGAAGGAGGCACATTTACCAAGTGTTAACAGTGTGTACAAAAAAATCCCATCCACATCTTTGCCTTCCCCAAATTTTCCACAAAACAGCTTGAGATTATCAGGGCTTAGCTAGATATTTGAAGTTCCTTATGACTGAATCTTCTGGAGATGATGGGAAGGAAGATGGTATTAACCACTATACTTTGTCTGCAGATCAAACAAATGATGGAGGCAGCCACAAGGCAAATTGAGGAAAGGAAAAAACAACTGAGTTTCATTAGTCCTCCTACCCCTCAGGTATAGTATTCAATCCATCAAAAAGACAGCCAAATCCTACATTCCAACAATTTCCAACAAACATCTGTTAAATGCCTATTCTTTGCATAGAAGTAATAAGTATCAAGACATAATTTCTGTTCTCATGAAGCTTATAGTCTAGTAAAAGTTAGAAAAATAACCCAAAAAATAATACATAGTGTGTAAAAGAACTAGAACTCAGTACTTTTTTAAGGTCCTTGGAAAGGAGGACTTTAGTGACAAGGAATATTGGGAAAGGCTTCTGATAGAGACTTTAATAATGAGTAGGATTTCATCTCTGTAGATGAGGTGAGTTCTTTATAGTACTATGAGCAAAGGCATGGAGATGGGATGGCACAGAATGTATAAGGATATGGTAACTACCTCTGTTTGGCTGGATTATATTGCCATGAATGGGTTGGTATATGAGAAAGCTAGAAAAGGTAGAGCATTGCTAGATTGTTCATTACATTGAATGCCAACCTAAGAAGTTCTAACTTTAATTGTCAGTAGGCCACCATTGAAGGGTTTTGACCACTTATGTGTATAAATGAGGTTAATCTGGTAGTATGGAGGATGACTTAGTGGGAGGAGAAGGTAGTTGAGAAGGCAAGATGAACTAGATAACTGCTGCAATGTCACTTGGGTGCATATCCAGGAATGGTTGCATTTTGGGGACCCAAAACATCAAAAATCCCATCTGAAATTCATTGAGACTCTATTCCCTCCCCCTTTAACTTTATCTTTTTCTCTCTACATCTCATAGCCAAAGACTCCTTCCTCCTCTCAACCAGAACGGCTGCCAATTGGCAATACTATTCAGCCTTCTCAGGCTGCCACCTTTATGAACGATGCCATCGAAAAGGCACGGAAAGCAGCTGAACTACAAGCTCGAATCCAGGCTCAGCTGGCACTAAAACCAGGACTTATTGGCAATGCCAACATGGTTGGATTGGCCAACCTTCATGCTATGGGCATTGCTCCCCCGTGAGTACTCACTTTCCTTTTGGCCCCTTTGCTGTTTTTGAAGGTACAGTTGAGAACAGCCTTTGGCATTCCTTGACATTATTTCTTCAAAATAACCTATTGTTTTTCAAACATTGTTCAAAGATCCATGTAAGTGATGAATAAATATTTATTGAACTTGTCTTGAATCTGTAATGCAGCAAGAATTACTTATATTTTACAGATGTGATAACTGAAATTATGATCACCCAGAAGGTTTTCAAATCAAATGAGAAATCATGGCTTCTTGCCCAGGGCTCATTCCATTAAACTAATCTATTTTAAATCAGACCAGTGTTCTAAGCCATCTGAAAAGCTACTTGTTCTAAACCCTCTTAATAGTTAAAATGGGTCTAGATCAATGTTAGGAGTCAATATTCACCTCCTGGTTTGATCCTAGTTAAATGGGAGAGATGAGCCTTAGGAAATTAAGTTTATAGGACAGTTGTAATTCTATATAAGCAGTTTTATAATTTATAAATCTTTTTGTTATTATAATGTAATTTATATCCTGTATTGGATTACTCAGTTTGATTAGTACTTTATAATTGAGCTATTTCTTATTACTTATTGAAGATAGCATGAAACACTTAGAATTTCTTAATCTAGGTCTTTCCTTAGGGTTCCAGATAAAATTGTAAATTAGGCTTTTTTTCCCCCTCTTCCTCTATCTCCCCCAGGAAGGTGGAGCTGAAAGACCAGACAAAGCCTACACCTCTAATCCTGGATGAACAAGGCCGAACAGTAGATGCTACAGGCAAAGAGATTGAGTTGACACACCGAATGCCAACACTAAAGGCCAACATTCGGGCTGTGAAGCGGGAACAGTTCAAGCAACAGCTCAAGGAAAAGCCATCAGAGGACATGGAATCGAACACATTTTTTGATCCCCGAGTCTCCATTGCCCCTTCCCAGCGCCAAAGACGTACCTTTAAATTCCATGACAAGGGCAAATTTGAAAAGATTGCCCAGAGATTACGGACAAAGGTAACTGGTGCCAAAGCTTGAAAAAATTCAGGAAGCTAGCAAAAAGAAAATTAGACAGAAGGTTTATAATATTTGCTACTATTGCTACTATTTTTTTGTGCATTGTGGGGCAGGAACCATACATTTCATAGATTTGTTTTGTGTTGGATTCAGTTTAATTAAATTCCCATTAGGCTGACATTAAATTGAGTTTGCACTCTCTGAGAACATGTCACCTGATAGGTTAAGATGCAAGGTTACAGCTCAAATGGGAGAAGCTAACCTAAGATTAAAATTTGCTTCAGATGATCTGCATCATATGGGTAACTGAACTGACTGTAAGTTGCAAAAGTTCCTTTCTGTCTTTAGTGAATTTTCATGGGAATTTTTGGCTAAATGTAATTGCTTTAATTCAATAAGAATTTATTAGGAACTGAGCATGGTGTTTGGCACTGAGAACACATTCAAAGTAAAATTTCCTATCCTCAAAGAGCTTACATTCTGTTGGGGAAGAGAGAAAACAACCTATGCAAATATAAATAAATATTAAATATATAAACAGCAATTTCCAGGGGTTCAACACTGGTTCAACTTAATATAGAGGGTAGTTTGTTAATAATAGATCCCAGATGGTACACTGGCAGGATTAAGAGTTGGATTGGAGATAACGGGAGGAGGCATGGGGCTGATATAGATGACTGTGAGGAAGAGCAGGGAGTGATAGGAAAAGGAGCTTCAGGTATTCTACAGCTCTTGATTCTGAATGGAACCTTAGATCAGTAAATTGTCATGCCCTTCACAGTAGCAAAAGTAATACTGATTTGGTTTTCAGTTCCTGAGAAAGAGGTGGAATGGGGGAAAGGTGGGGGGAAATTGAAGTATATACGTACAATGGCCTGGGAGAGATGTACACTCCCCAGTCGTCCTGACTAGTCAAGGCTGGGGTCAGTGGAGTCCCAGAATCAAGCTGGTTAGAAAAAGGAGTGAAACATGCCTGAGGTACTCAGTCTCAGCCAGGTCAGCCCTATCCTGTACCTACTCCTTTGAGGTTATCTTTCCCAGATTGGGGGAAGATATCTGTTGTATATATATAAATGCTAAAGAAGTGCTAGTGAATGAAATTATCAGAGTTTTAGTTGGATTAGTAGAGAAGTCTTCCTGAAACAGGTAATTTATCAGCTTTATTTACATTTATATAGTCCTGGGATACCCAGGCTCTCCCCTGCTCTCTCTATTACATAAATCTTTCCTCCTAAACTGTTGGAATGTTAATAGAGCCTATGGAAAAATCATTGAATTTGTTGTCAGAGGCCATGGGTTCAAAGCCTGCTTCTGCCACTTACTACTTTCATTTTTGGACCTCAATTTCCTTATCTCTAAAATGAGAAGGTTGGATTATTTTTTAAGTAGTCCTATATCTGTGATTCCCACACCACTGCCTTAGGGGCAGGGAAAGAGCAGCTTTCTCCTGAACCTAAGGAATTCAAGCAGGCTTGAGCTGTGTGCTCCCACTGTCTCCCAAGCTTTATGTATAGTTCTTTACATACCACTTCATTAAGTTAGATGCCAGGTACATTAGAATAACAATGCACCATGGGAGCATAGTAGTACAATGGTATCTAGGGCATTCAGCTACTTCTGGTGCATGTGGTTTAAAGGTGAACCTTAAAGTAACCAAGTCCTGGGATAGGCTTCTGGTCTTTCTCTTCTGGTGAATCTTTTTCCTTGAATCTTTGAAATGTACTAAAGTGGTCAAATGGTCGTAAATAGACAACCCAAAAAGTGGAATGTTTTTAAAGGCAGGCTTCTGTTACCTCCCAGATTGCTGTGACTCCAGCTTCCCCTTGCATCTGTGCTTTGTGATTCTCAGGCTCAGCTAGAGAAGCTGCAGGCAGAGATCTCACAGGCAGCGAGAAAAACTGGCATCCATACTTCAACCAAGCTGGCACTCATTGCTCCTAAAAAAGAACTAAAAGAAGGAGAGATTCCTGATATTGAGTGGTGGGACTCCTACATTATTCCTAATGGTTTTGACCCGTGAGTTTACTAGTTAACCTCTTGATATAATCAAAATGGGGGAGATGAGACACGTGAAAAAAAATTCAAAGCATATATTTTAAGATGATAAATAAGCATGTATATGTAAATTCATTTGTATTATAGCAGACAACCTTTATTTTGGCTATGGGGTAATAATAAGTTTAGGTAACATGAAGCTGTAGGTAATTAAAAATAATTTGTTTTTCAATCTTATTTACCTTTCTAATTATGTTCTTAATACACTAATAGTAAAATCAGTTGGTATTTCTCAAATACAGTTCATTAATTACATAGTGCACCTAGATCTGTAGTAGTCAAATTGTGATTAAGAATTAGCTATTAGCAGTCTATGATCCACATATAATGAATACATACGTGCTAAAGAGGTGCTTGAGTGAGTGTAGGGGTAGTCTTTGGGAGTCCCACTTCTTTGAAATCATATCTACTCACATATCCTTGTTTTCTTCTTTTTTCCCTAATTCTAGTACAGGGGAAGCTCCCAAGAAAGAGGACTATTTTGGGATCACAAACCTTGTAGAGCATCCAGCCCAGCTAAACCCTCCAGGTAAAGTGTGGATCATTTACCCAGTCAGCAGCAGGGTTGTTTCTTTTCTCTTCTCCCTGATTTAATCATAATCTGACTACAAAGAAAGAGAAAATAATTGGTACCATAGTCATTGTTTCCCTAACTTATCCCTTTGCATTCAATCTTTCTAGCTTTGCTTTAGGTGAAATTGTTAGTACTGGTACCAGATCGCTGAATGTTAGCTATAGTGGCTTATTGTGGTGAGGATTTTCTGTATTTAAAGGCGTTGACTGGTGAAAAGTTCATTTGATGAACCTATCTTTGCATTTAAAACACCCATTATGTCTTTATTAGCAAGCTGAACTTTTCCTGGATTTGGGGCTCCAGCTCCTGTCCTTCGATCTCTTACTAGGTTTCTGTACTTTTCTTTCCTCTTTTTTGTTTTGCGTTATCAGTCTGAGAAATCACAGAGTGCTTTAGGTGTCTTAAAGATCATCAAGTGCGGCCCTCCATTTTACAGAGTAGGGAACTCAGGTCCAGAAAGCATATGATTGTGTGGTAGAAACTAGTACACTAGACTTTCCAGGCCTGAGTCCTGTCCTTTGTCGTTTAGTGAGCCCACTAAAATCTGGTTTCTTGTTTCATTTTATCTAGTTTTTCTCAGTTACTTTTAACATGGATCATCTAGACATTATTTTTAATTTTTATTTTTTTAAGGGAGAATAAGAAGTAGGTGCCCAGCACTGAACATTGCACCACCCGCACCTTCTTTCTTTCTCCTGCAGTCAGCATCCCTCACACAGGCTTTACTTGTGCTTCAGCTTAGTACTGGTTCCTCTAATGTACATTCCCCTTTACGCTTCTCTAACAGTGGACAGTGACACGCCAGTGACATTGGGCGTGTACCTCACCAAAAAGGAACAGAAAAAGCTTAGGAGGCAGACACGGAGGGAAGCTCAGAAGGAGCTGCAAGAGAAAGTCAGGCTGGGTTTGATGCCTCCTCCTGAACCCAAAGGTGAGGACTCCTAGGGTAAGGGGAGAAGGGTGGCAGAATGAACTCTTTTTTTCTTGTCAGTTTTCAGTATTTTTTCTTCCTTGCCTTGACTTTTACTAGAGGACTACTGTGTCTGTACAGAAGGGCATATTATGCAAGACTGTATTCACTTTTTTCCTTTTCCCTTCTCTTCTAAGTTTCTATAATATGGGTGAATTTATTTTCCAGATATTTAGAAATCTTTGTTAAGAGTTGAGAATGCTATGTAATGTATTAAGCTTTAGAAATTCATTAAGAAGATCTTTGTGTGAGTTGTTAGGACAGGAGGGCACTCCATAGGGAGAGAAAAAGAGAGAGAGACATTCTCTTTCACATCAGGTATTTTTTGGTCTAGTTCAAGATTCAATACACACAGAGAATAGTCTTCATCCCATGGAACAAAGTAACAAGTCAGATGCATTGTGATTTAGCTTAATGTTAATTTGCTACAAACTAAGGAAATGTCCTTGCATTTATCAGGGAATACTTTCCCAAGGGTTTTAAATAGCATAGGTTAAGAGGAAGAGAGGTAGGAAAGGCTGTCTCAGCTGAGGAAATGACCTGTAGTCAACACTGTTTTTGTCTCCAATGCAGTAAGAATTTCCAACTTGATGAGAGTATTAGGCACAGAAGCTGTTCAAGACCCCACAAAAGTGGAAGCCCACGTCAGAGCTCAGATGGCAAAAAGACAGAAGTAAGTGCCCCAGAACAAGGTGGGAGCCTAGAACAGGTTCTTCCAGGCTGTGGGATGGCAGGTTGGATTCTGGCCTCCCTCGGGGGACTGGTATACGGAGGAGGGGAGAGTCCTCTGTTGCTCTCTCTTTCCCTCAGCCCTGCCTCTGGTCTGCAATGCCTTTCTTACTTGTGGATGTCCTTCCTGTCACGACAGAGCGCATGAAGAGGCCAATGCTGCCCGAAAACTAACAGCAGAACAGAGAAAGGTCAAGAAAATTAAAAAGCTAAAAGAAGACATTTCACAGGGGGTACACATATCTGTATATAGGTAGGTGTCTTTGTTGGGCCAGTGTCGCCCACATAAATATCAAACTAGTATGACAAACCAGTGGTTGGGGCGGTTGGTACACTCCACAAAGCTTTCCTTACACCAACCCCAGCATTACAGAAATAAAGTTAGGGGCTTAAGAGCTTTAATAAGCATGGGATCTGACTTGGGAAGTAAAATTTCTGTTGTGATTTTAAATTCTTCTGCCAGTGTTGTAAAGTCTTTTTCTTTGACTTTGGGTCAGTGAATCAGTATCGATCTGCTAGGCTGAATGAACAAACCTCTTCAAACCAAATTATAAACTGGGGCTGCTCATCCTTTTTTAGAACTTAACATTTCTGGTTTCACTTCACCTAGACCCAACTCTCAAGAAAGTACTGGTAGCCCTCCTTCCCTCACCACCAGATGGATTTTTATCATGTCTTACCATTCAGCTATTGCAGTTATACTCTCCTACTTCAAAATGAATTTATTTCTGACTCACCAAGAAATATTTATGGAGTACCTTCTGTTTCTGGGGACTGTTAAATTATGTGGGGGGATAGAAACATAAAACAGTTGAAATATTTTTTTAGAGTCCATTGATTGTGCCATTTAAACAGTCAGCAGCTTTCCATCTACAAAGACAAAGACAAAAAAGACAAAAAAAGCTGCTTGTTTTGTTTTTGATGAACAGATTTGGACATGTAGGTTTATTTTTCCACTCCATTTAATCAGCTGCTAACACTTAAGTTAAAATACATAACCACACTTTCCCTGTCTCCAGAGTACGAAATTTGAGCAACCCAGCCAAGAAGTTCAAGATTGAGGCCAATGCTGGGCAGCTGTACCTTTCAGGGGTGGTGGTACTTCACAAGGATGTCAACGTTGTGGTGGTAGAAGGGGGTGAGTTTGGCTTAAGGGGAAAGATCAAAGGAGTATACCCAAAATACTGAAATCTAGAATGGGAGTGGGGTGGAGAAGTATTTTAGAGGCACATCTGGGAGTAAAACCGGCCAATCCTGTCTCTTAGTATCTTGGGAGAAGACCCAAAGCTTACCTTCAGGGGTTGTATCAATCATCACATGGGCACAGAGGGTCTTTCCGTTACCACTCTCCTAGTCCAAGTCTGGAGGGGAAAGAGGAGGAAAAAATTCTGTCTCCTCTCTTTTTAGGCCCTAAGGCACAGAAAAAATTCAAGCGTCTAATGCTGCACCGGATAAAGTGGGATGAACAGACATCTAACACGAAGGGAGATGGTGAATGGGGGATATAGGGGTAAATGGGGGGAGGGGGGAATTGGGAGGGGATGGGGCTGAGTATTACATCTCACTTCTTTACCTTTATTTTCCTAATACTAGGTGGGATATTAATTTGGGAAAAGAGTTGCTGCTAGTGTCATAATCATTCATATGACATTTATTTTGCTTCACATATGTAATTAACTTAATTATCTGCCTGGTCTTCAAGGATCTTTCACCACTTGATTCTTACATTGCAGCTGCCAGGGCACTCTGCTTTGGCCATACATGGATGCTATTTACCATTATACACAATTTTGTGGTCAATATTCATGGGCCTGTGTGTGTGCCTTGCAATACTTTGCCTCTCCACAGCATCTTTTTTTCCATCTAGCCTAAAACTTGCTATCCAAAGCAACATACTTGGATTTATTTACTGCCTATATTTTAATAGCTCCTTTACTTGGCACTCTTAAAAGAATTAAAATATGGGGCAGCTAGGTGACACAGTGAATTGAGTACCAGCCATGGAGTCAGGAGGACCTGAATTCAAATACAGCCTCAGACACTTAACACTTACTAGCCATGTGACCTTAGGCAAGTCACTTAACCCCAATTGCCCTGCCCTCCCCCCCTCCAAAAAAATTCTATATGCATGTAATTTGTTTAATGTTGCGTTTTAAAAAAAAAATTTTTTTACCACATGGTAGTATTCTATTAGAATACAACTTCACTATGAGTAGAAAATATCTTCTGTATCTTAGAGGAAGTATGATATGGTTGAAAGAGTGCTAGATTTGGAAGTGAGATGAACCTGGATTCAAATTCTCTCTCAGACACCAGCTGTTTGATAATTGAGCAAGGCACTAACCATCCTGAGCCTCAGTTTCCTCCCTTACAAAATGGGAATAATACTTAAGGTTGTTATAAAGATCAAATGAGGTAATTTGTCTAAAGTTCTTTGTAAATCTTAAAGTTATATATATGTTCAACTATTTTTATTTTTTGTGCTAAGTACAAGATTCCCTTTATTTGACTTGTTGAAATCCCCACTTGTTTGGAGCTTTCGATTCAATTTATGAACAGTACTATATATAACGTACATGTTGACATTCTATGATAATAGCTAGCAATTATATAGTGCTTTAAGGATCTGCAAAGCACTTGACAAATATATCCTTTTATCCTCACAAACCTGGGAGGTAGATTGCTGTTTTTATCCTCATCTTAACAGATAAGGAAGTTGACATAGAGGAGAATTAAGTGACTTGTCCAGTGTCACATAACTAGTTAGTATCTAGGCTGGTTTTGAACTCCCGTCTTCATGACTTGAGGTCTGGTGCTTCATCACATTGCCACATACAGGAGAAGCAGCAGCATTTAAATAGGAATATCATGAACATTTTTTTTTCATTTTTAAACAAATACTTTATTAACTTCTGTTTTACATCATTCATTTCCACCAGATTTTGAGTTACAATTATTCACCCCCCCCATTTTTCCCTTCCCCACCACCCCAGAATAGCAGTCCCACAAGATATCGCTTCCTCCAATCTGTTCTCTCCCATATCTTCTCCCATACCCCCTTCGACTTTTCCATTAGAGGAAGGTGAATCTCTGTATCCTAATGCCTGCACATCTTGTCTCCCAATTACAAGCAAAGGAGTATTAATAATAGTATTTATATATATTTGAAACATTTAATTTTAAGAACTCGAATTTCAGATCCACTCCCTTCCTCCCTTGTCACCCATTCCCTCTGGGAAGATAAGTAATTCAGTATGTGTTGTACATGTCTAGCTATGCAAAACGTTACCATAGTAGTTATCTTGTACAAGGCTGCTTATAATTCCCTCCCACTCATCCCACTCCCCACCTGGTCCATTCCCTACTTGATCCTGCCCCTCTTCTATAGTGGGTACTTCCAACCTCCCCTCCCCCCAAGAATGCCCTCCCATCCATTATCCCTCCTCTCATCCCCCTTCCCCCTATTCTGCTGCAGGTTAAGGTATCCCATTTAGTATGTATGTCATTCTCTCCCTGAACCAAATTCAATGAGAATGTGGTTTTGCCTTTTTGCCTTCCTATTCTTCCCCTCCCTTGCAGCCACTTCCCCTTGCTTCTTCTACATGAGATAGTTTACCCTTCCCTGTCTCTCCCCATCTCCTCTTGCCACTTTCCTCTCGAACCTCATAATTTCACCCCTTGAGTATCCTCCCTTCCCAACAAATTCAACCTATGCCCTCTCTCCATGTACAACTGTAAACATATATACACACATTCACATATGTATTCATATGACTATACACATGAATAGTTTTAAAAGGTGATGTGAAGATGTAGAGGGTTTTTCAGTGGCAGTTAGTAAAACTACATCTGGGTCTGTTTAGCCACACTTAGCCATGTTGTCTCTTCTAGATGATGATGAATCTGATGAGGAGGCTGTGAAAAAAACCAACAAGTGTGCATTGGTCTGGGAGGTAGGTGGTCCTTCCAGTAGCTTTTTCTGAAATACCAAAGGAGAAGATATTTGTGTCAGAAATAAAGAATTACAATCAGTTTAAATTGTGCTAATTGAGGGAGCATTGAGGTCATCAATCTTCTTTGATACCTCAGTCAATCTCTGGTTTTGTTGATGGGGATATTTGTAGCAGCAAGCACCCCAATATCCCCAGGGTGACTGCCAACACAGGTTCTTAGATCTGCTTTTCAAAAGGAAAGCAACTCAAAATGGGTTAACAAGCTTACTTTAATCAAACATATATTACCTAGTTCAGGGGGGAAAGGTCAGCACCCTGAACTTCAGATTATACAGACAGAATTTATAGATCATACAGACAGGCTTCCAAACTGTCCCAACATTACATACATCAATACCAAATCACAGTTACCAGAGAGGGAAGCATCACCATCTGGGTTTTCAAAGCCGGGGGGCTCTCAACAATGGCTTCCCAGAGTCTCATCTGGTCAAATCACACAACACTTCTCAAAGTGAGCCCCAAAGCAAAGCCTCTCATCAGAGTTTATATAGCCTTCTCCTGGCTCAAAGATTGTAACAACCTCCTTGACCCACTGCCCAATCACAAAGTATCAAGGTGTGGGCTTTCCTGAAAAAACAAGCCTCCCACCACAGGCTCCAGGTGCACTTAAGCTAGGGGCAGGGAAGATCTTTAAATTTGCATTTCCATTACAATATTATACCTTATCCTTCTGGAAACCCTTCCAGGGAAGGGCTGGGCTGAATTGTGGAATGTCTACATGGTTCCATAGGTCCTCTAGATTTCCTTACACTGTGTAGGCATCAATAGAGCACAGCAGCTATCCACTTATTAACTCTAGCTCTCACTGCAGGATGAACCCAGTGGCATTGCCCATAATGTATTTTTTTTTTTAAGATTATATTTTACAGCATTTTCCCTGGGGAGTTCTTAATTGATTATATTATAATTTGCTCAGGTCTACCTACTCTCTGTTTCCATTGTGCAGATCTGAAATCTTTATTCTTAAGAGATTGTGGTCCATATTTTGCAGTTATTATAGCATTGACAGAAGAGTGTTGGTGTTAAAAGATGGGTCTTTGTTTCAGAGATTGGATTTGGGTCTGTAAAAAAGCACTATTCAATTTCCCAAAGTCAAAACTGAGTAGCTGATTAGAACTGGTTGGGGATGAGAGGAGAGTAAAGTGTTGGGGTCATGACTAAGGTTGCAAATCTGGCTGTCATGGAAAAATATCCTTGACAGAAACAGGAAAATTAGGAGGAGGGTTGAGTTTTGAAGGAAAAGATACTGAATATGAGAAATCAAGTAAATAAATAGTTGATAGTGTAAGTTGGAATTCAAGAAAGAGATAAGAGATGGATATGTAGGTATGAGAGTCATCTATACTAATATAATATGGAAGCTGATAAGATCATGAGAGCTCTGTACAATTTTGGCATATATTCATACTTGGTGGGTAAAAGGTGATTAGCAACATAGAAAAAAAATGGAGAAGAGAAGATATAGGAGGGAAGGGATGGTTACCTTTATAGTGTAGTCAAAGAAATTATAAAGACAAAGTCTTTGATTTAATTTAATTGTCAAGGCATTGTTGGTAACCTTGAAGAGAATAGGGTTGAAAGTTAGACTAGAAGGGTACAGGAATAGTTTACATTTTATTTTGAGGTGCATAGTAGATCTTTTTGTCAGCATTGTCCTAGTTATATGGTAAGCTATTAAAATGAATGCTCTGGATACATACCAAACAGGCCTCTACTCCAAAAAGATGTATCTCATACATGTTAATATCATCCAAGATTCCTTAATATATGCAACAACAGAGATATCTTTGTTGAAAGATTTTCTTATTATCACTTGAATCACTTGAGTGTTAACAGGTAAATATGTTTCCCAAAGTTATTGTCCTCTGTTGTGGAGAATGTCCAAAGACTAAAGGGAAGAGAGATCTAGAGATGATAAAGGCTTTCATGTACTTTTTTTTTTGCAAGACATTTTTCTGATTGCATCAAGGCCCAGAATATTTCAGAACTTCGTAATAATCACACAGTAGGAACCAAGTGAATGAAGAATGCTTTATGTCTAGAGTACATGAAATGCAGCTGACTCAACAGACCATTGAGCTGATTCATTGTTAGATATGTGTTGGATAGATTCTATAGATGGATAGTGATCTAGGTCTAGAATTAAATAAGAGGAAGAGAAAAGGCTGAGTTATTATTTAGGAAATTCCCAGTGCTTTCAGCAATCTCAAGCTATATTCTGAAACAAAAAACATTTTTAAATGCCAATATAATAATAGTAATGTTTATATAGCATTTTAAAGTTTTTAAAGTACTTTACATGTTCTCATTTGTCATAATGGCTACAACCCATACAATACCAACAGTCTTTGGTTGGCAAAGTTGTGAGTCACATAAAAGGCAATAGAAGGAAGCATCTTGAAATAAATAGGCTACAAAATGTTGACAATGATCAACTGCATATAAAGTGCAGCAAAAAAGATATTGATGAAAATACATTGAACCAGAAGAAGTAGGCACGTTATCTAACAAGAGAAGGGCTAACAGGTGAACACCCTGATTGGGCAACCTCAGACTAAAGTTAAAAGTTTTAAAGAAAAGACCCTAACCCCTTGGGTGGATCCCCATAACCCCTCTTCCCCTACTTTGGAGGGTTTATGGAAGAACAAAAGTAACTCGGGAAGAGACTGATATGCAGGGGTTTCAGCTTGCACTGTTGGAAGGGTTACCAACATCAATGGGATCACAGACCCCTTGAGAGATTAAAATATGTAGGAACAAGAAGATGGGATAAGTATGTTCAGTAGGAAAATCCAAATAAGGGTTGTTTTGTATTCTGTCCTCAATGAGACATTAAAAAGTTCACTATACTTCACTAGCAGAGGTAAGAGACATGGGACAGAAGGGGAAGTGAGGTCTTTGGGGTTATTTACTTTTCTGGTATCTCCTATCAGATATGTATGAAGAACTGAAGTCTCTGACATTTTTTTTTTTTACTGCTTTGTTGCTTCCTGCCTCTTTCTCAGGGTACAGCCAAAGATCGGAGCTTTGGAGAAATGAAATTCAAACAGTGCCCCACAGAGAATATGGCCAGGGAGCATTTCAAAAAGCATGGGGCTGAACATTACTGGGACCTTGCACTGAGTGAGTCCGTGTTGGAGTCTACCGACTGAGACAACTACAGTCCCCACCCATTCCTCTCCACTGCCTTTGTCCCTCCAGCTTCCCTTTATTCCTCCACCCCAACCTCTGTGTGTCTGTGCGTGTGCATATGAGTGTGCACATGTGTGAAAGAGATCTCCAAAAACTACCAGACAGAGCTGTGGGACTGAGGGAGAACTGCTGCTCTGTTCCCAGTCAGTCTGGTGCTGCCTTCCTTTCCCTTTCTGTGCATATGATTAAAGAATTATTTTTAAACCTGGTATGGCATTTTTCACACATAGGTGTTTGAAGGTACTTTTTTATTCCAGTCTTTTGACAAATACAATAGGGACGTTTTCATGATTGAAGCAGTAAAGACTAGTGTTTTTTGGAGCAGATTGGGGTAGTGAGGGAAGGAGAGTATCCCTGATAGGATCTCATTTGCTCAGTAGCATCTACACAGCAAGTAGGTATTTGATACGCCTATCCAGGAAACTTCCAAGTCCCTTCCTGGTGGAGAGGAGAGATTGGCAGTGGGGTATAAAGAAGCAGTCCGGAAGGGTGGAGTAGGTAGGTGAATGAAGCAGGAAGATTTGGAGACTTAGCAAAGCTTCTTTTACAAAGTAAAAATTCTCTTCCCCTTCCCCTCAGAAACTACTGGAATCCTGCTTTAAGATATTTGATATCTCTAGGATAGCTTGAGGAGATATTAATGTCTGGTCACCCTAACATCCTCTCAAGTCATTCTAGAAATAATCTAAGGTCTGAGATTCTTTCATATTATATCTATATCCTCCATTTATGCTGCATAAATTGCATAAGGCAAATGGAAAGAGTTCTGGATTTGTATTTAGAAACTTGAGTTTAAATCCTAGCTCTGTTTACTTACTATGTGATCTTGGCGAGTTACTTAAATCCTTTTAGCCTCCATTTCCTCATTTGTATAAAGCAGGGGATTCAACATCTCAAGCTCCTTCTAGCTCAGGGGTATTAATGGAACACTGTTGGGGAGTGGAGGTAGAAAAAGGATGCTTACCTTTGGTGTTCCCCTAAAAGGGTCTTAAAAGTAATAATGCTAACCAAGTTGTGGTGTCATTTAACTTGTGCATATTTTGAACTTACAAAAAGTTCTCAGTCATCAAGGAAAATGAAGTTTTCCTAACACATAACCTCTCTTTTTTTCCTATCCCCCAAGTTCTTCCAGGTACAAAAAGCACTGTGTACCCAATTGTCCCTTATGTCCTGGAGCAAGAGCTTACCAACCTTTTTGTTACAAGACATATTTATAAGTTTCTAAATGGACATGGGGTGGGTTTTTTTTTTTTTAAAGCAATGTGGTACAGTGGGCACTTGAACACAGAAGACCTGGGTTCAGGGCCCTGGATCCACCACATTATTAGCTGTGATATTGGGCAAGCTCTAACTAATCTGAGTCCTCATTTGTAAAAATGGAGAAAATACTTGTATTACCCACTTCACAGGGTTGTTGTGAGGAAAGCATTTTGTAAACGTTTAAACGTTATATAAATGTGAGCTGCTATTACTACTACCTACCTCACAAGGTTGTTGTGAGGATCACTTTGTAACTGTAAATCACTGCAAAATATATAAATGTGAGTTGTTATTGTAAATGGAGAAGGAAATAGGCCTTCCACAATAATATAGGTAATCAATGGGATGTTTTCAGTCTTGAGATGGGAGAGAAAGGGAGGAGGGAGGAAGACAACACAAGTAGGTAAAAACATTGACAATACTTGGTAAGCATATTGGACATAGTATAAATGATAGGGGTTGGGGCACTGGCAGCTATGGGGGAGGGTGGTAGGGAAAGCATTGTGGGAAAGACCTAATTTTAGTTGGGTTTTAAGGTAAGAATGAATCAGATGCAGGGAGACTAATCCAGGCATAAAGAACAGTCCCGGCAAAGGCAGGGAGGGTTTAAGAGTGCAAGAGAGTTTTGAGGGGAAGAGATCAGAGGAGTAGAGAAAAAATAGTAAAATAGTAGTTGATCTGCTATTACATAGTACTGCTAGATCAGTTTAGCAATTAGGGAGGGATAGTTCCAAATTGCTTTACACAATGGTTGGGCCAAATCACAGCTTTAGCAACAGTGTTATTGTGCCTGTTTTTTCATTAATTCCAAAATTTGTCATTTTCCTTTTTTTTGTCATCTTTGCCAGTCTGATGGTTATAAAATAGAACTTCAGTCTTGCTTTAATCTGCACTAATCTAATTAGTGATTTGGATTTTTTTTCCTATTTTGTCGATAATTTGAATATCAAACTTTGAAAACTTGGGGTAGAGATAGTACCTGCGATAGAATTCAATTTGCCAGTGCAAGAACCTTCATAACTTAAAATTTTAGAAGCTTGCTTAGGTCAATGAAAGGTTGAATAAAATTGTCCAGGGTCAAACACATCAGAGATCAGACTTAAAACCATGTTTTCCTGGCTTTGAATTAGGCCCTGTATTCCTCTCCATAACTAATATAAATTACAGGAAAAATGGGAAAGGAGGGTGTTAAATCCATTTCACCTGATTGGGAAAATTCAGTTTTCCCTCTCTGCCATTTTTAGAATTAAAAAGCTTAAACCCCATAACCTCTGAAGTCCCCATTAGCGATAGAGCTAAGGATTCTGTTAATTGGTGGTGTGTCTGGAGCAAAAGTAATAAAAGTAGGAAAGAAGAGAATGGTGTCAGATGCAGATCAGAAATCTAGATTCCTCTTAAAGGGTCACTGGATTTGGCTCTAAGAAAGATGTTTGGGGGGTCGATTTCATTAGTGATGTGGCTGGATTACAAGAGGTTGGAAAATAAACTCCCGGGATTATAAATTCTGTAATAAAGGGGAGGGTGGGAGAGCAAGAAGTTAAGATGAATGGAAGGCTTTGGTTTTGGTTCTTCCTAGGTATGCTTTTGGGCAAATGGGAAGGAGAAACAAAAGATTAAAGATGTATGAGAAAGGGGCAAGTTTGGAAGAAAAACACGTAAAGGAATGGGATCGAAGACGAAGGTTAACAACAGTTATCACTAAGGCATCAAATCTTCCCTTCATCTGTTCTAAGTGGGGAAGTGAGTTTGGAGCACTGAAGCTAGAAAAAGGCCCCAAGTAAAGATAAAGCGTCTACTTAAGCACCACAAGTTTATGGTGGGGCTGATCGGTGTGTGTGGCTTGTAAACCGTCCAATTCCCGTGGGCAGCATCTGAGGAGTGAGAGCAGCGCGCATGCCCAAAGACCACAAAACACCCTTCTGAACCAATCACCTCTGCCCGGGCAGGCGCTAGTCCACGCCATACAGACGCTCCGCTGAGTCTAGGCTAGGCTTACACCGAGGGCGCTTAGGGCGGCTGCGCTCCCTGACCCAGAGTCTCCGCTAGTTTCTTGGGTTTGGCGAGGACAAGGGCACAATTACACCTTCCCAAGGCCTCCAAATCTCAAAGTTCGGGTGAAGCGGAATGTGTTTGCTACTACTCTTTACGGATTCCCCCTACGCGGGCTGAACGGTCACGTGGCCCAGAATGGTTTCTCCCGAGGTGGAGTTGCAGAGAGAGAAGGGAGAAAAACCGTTCCCTCCAGGAGTCTGCGCAGTAAATGTCTTACTGTAGTTGGCGCATGCGCGTGTTCTGAGGCGCTTCAAGATGGCTGCTGGCCGCTTCGTCCCGATTCGGTGCTCCGGAGAGTTAGCGGAAGCGAGGGCTGCAGTCGCCCGGGAATAACAGTAGCTGCTTCGCAGTGGGAATTCCCTGGCCCTTTTCCGTGAGCAGAACGACATCAAGAGAGACCTTGAGGCCCTGAGATCCGGAGGGAGAGGGCAAAGCGGGCCCCTCCCCCAAACCTCCCCACAGATCGGCCAACTGTCTTTCTCCTCCCTCCCTTTTTTCCCAGCGCTCAACACCCGAGTCTGTGGCACAGGCGCAGAAGGAGTCGGAAGGGGGCCCTTTGCTCTCGCGCGTGTGCGGGCTTCAGCGCGCGCTTTCCGTCTTTCTCTCTCGATTGGTCAAAGTGCATCGCCTCCACTCCTCCCCTTCCCCTCTAGATTGAAGAGGAAAGGGAGGCGGGGCTGGATAGCGCATGCGCGGCCACCTTGCAGTCGCTGTTGCTGTTGCGTTGCAAAAAAAATTTCTTGCTGGGTAGTCCTGTGGCTCTCGTACGAGGGCTGTAAGGGGTTTGAGAAAGTGTGGCGGAGGGGAGGGGGTGGGGGTGAGGAGTCGGGTAGTGTTAGGTGCCCGACACAAACTCCCATCCCCCATCCCACGGGACACCCTCGGTCTTGTTGGGAAAGGGACTATGAGTGCAAGGTGCCGGTCAGGCCCCTGCTGGAAGCGGAGTCCTGCGCTGTAAAAGCCTCGCCTGTCGGGCCAGACGTTTAGAAGGGCATTGCTGTAGGCCCGGTACGCCCCTGCCCCCTGGACGAGCCTCCTCTGGCCCGGACTGGTTTAAACACTACACCCTCCTCCAAAGTGACCAAAGTGCAAGACTTGAAGCCGCCTCGGCCGCCCCCCTGAGCGCCGCGGGGCCGCCTTCGGCACCGGCCCTCCCGGTCCTCCGCCCCCTCCGCCAGCCCAGCCGAGCGCGTGCACCCGCTTTCTCTTTCCCTCACAGCCCCCAGCTTGCACGCACCCGCAGTGATTGTTTTGCCCGCTCCCGCCGCCGCCGCAGGAGGAGCAGCAGCGCTTGTGCAAGGGGGAAAGATGGCGGCCGGCGGCGGCGGCGGAGGCGGCGGCAGCAAGGCCTCCTCGTCGGCAGGGGCCCTGGAATCTTCGCTGGATCGCAAATTCCAGTCGGTGACCAACACGATGGAATCCATCCAGGGCCTTTCGTCATGGTGCATCGAGAACAAGAAGCACCACAGCACCATCGTCTACCATTGGATGAAGTGGCTCCGCAGATGTGAGTGGTCCGGCGCCGGCTCGGGGCGATGGGAGGGCAGGGAGGGCCCGGCCGGGGCCGGGCTGGGAGGACGTGGAAGGAGGCGCCGCCGGGGCCGGCCCGGGCGTCCTGCCCAGCCCCGAGCGATGGGCGCCGGCGGTGTCCGGGTCCTGTGGGGCTGGCCGAGGCGTGGGTGACCTTGGGCCGCGGGGCCCGGATCGACACGGATTCCAGGGGCTCCCGCCATCGAACAGCGTTTCCCGAGCTGGCCGCAGCCAGGGCTCCGTGCAGGACGCCAACGGCTTCGTGCCCGTCTGTTTTGCTGGGCCTCGGCGTGCCCGATTACGATCTCGAGTGTCCCGACGGGACGGGCGGCCCCCCCCCTCCACTCCCCCGGGAACGGCCCAACTTCTTTGTGCTCCGCCAACTTCGCCCCTGGGGGGCTGGAGGGGGGGGCGGGGAGAGGGGAGGGAGAGCCCCTAGCCGCAGCGAGACATCAACTCGGTTACTTGACTCTGGATGGTACTTGGAAATTTAAACTTTGCATCACTCAAGATGCCTTGTTCAGGCTCATTTCTACAGCTTTTAGTTTTTATGAGAATATTTAAGCCCACTTCCTGTGCATAGATGGAGGTGAACAAATACAGAAAACAAACATTTTTAAAATTTGCCCAAGGGTGGAATCCTCTCACCCCCTCTTTGAATTTTCTATGCAATGGAATTCATATTACTGCTTGAAATGGAGTTTGAAAACTGTCCATAAGTGGTGTGTTTGCCAAGAAAGGCATAATCTTAGATAATCAATCTATGATTGATGCCAGTTCTGTGAGAGAAGACAATCTAAGCTCCGTCTGTAAATGTCCTTTTGGAGTTTCATGCTCCTTGTTGCATTATTTCTAGGACTTGTCCTCCTTGCTGATTGTAGTTGAATTAAGCACACTAGGTGTGGTGTGGCTTGGTTTTGATACTTATTTCGGTTAATGTGGTCCATAAGTATAAAGGATGCACAGTTCACTGGGAATAGTGCCTTGGGTAGTCTTTAATCTAGGCTACAAAATGACGGATATCTTGAAACTCACTTTTAAATTTTTCAGTTATTTTTTTATCCTTACTCTGATTGCACCAATAGTCCTTCAGTGGAGAGGTGAAACATAACAGAATTAGGCACTGAAAACTTTATGCCTCTTCGCCGGTTTGTTGTTGGGAGCAGTGTTTCCAGGTTACCTTGGTAATCACAAAGTAAAGTACAGGATTGCTGAGGGGGGGGTAGTCATATGTATGTTCAGATAGATTTTAAAAGTTATTCCCTTCCTGGGTAGTAAAAGTCACTGTAATAAATGATACTAACATATGGTATCTGTAACTAATAAAGTGGAGTAAAACTTTAATTTCTAGCACTCTAGGTGATCTGTAGATGATATTTTCAGGATTATTGTCTTCAGCACATTTCACAGATTAAGTGCATAATATATATTTTTGAATGAATAATCTTCCATTCTATTTCATAACATGCCTAAAATATTTCTAAATTTAGACTAGGCATTGGGGGGGAAACACCAAATTTATTGCAATTCTAAGAAGATACTGTATTTTAGAGAATCAGTTGATCGTCACCTGTGACTTTTGGGGTCACAAGGCATTTTATTTATTAAAGTATGTGGTTTTGATGAAGCATGTTTTTGTGATTACAGATTACTCTTTCTGTCCTTGGTGTGCAGTTTTTATTATGTCAGGTCATTGAGGGAGTTAGTAGATCTTAAAGAGTAGAGAGATTGGTTCGGGCAGGCAGCTGCTTTCAAGTGCTTTTCTTTTGGGGGGATGAGGGGGAAGGATAAAATTATATTTTAACATTCTTAAAGAAGACAGCATGGACAGAGCTCAGGGCTTGGTGTCAGGAATCCCTGGGTCCATCTCCTTGTGCCTCAGATAGACAGGGTCCTGTATGATCCTGAGCAAGTCATTTAACCTCTTTCTGCCTTGACTTCCTCAACTGTAGAATGGTGGTAATAGCAGCCACCTTCCTGGGTTGTTGTGAGGATCCAGTGAGATATTTGTGAAGCAGGTAGTGCAATGTCTGGCACATAATATGCACTTGTTTCTTTCCTTCCTCAGTTTCCTCTTCTGTAAAATGAGTGCTAAGATGCGTAATATTCTATGATCCTATAAGCTGGTTTTTTGAGGGCCACCTAGAGGAATGGAATCGTTCTGAGAAGATAATGATTTTTCAGGAGTGATTTATATAGTGACATGTCATTTAAATTTAATGAATAACTTTTAACCTTGCTATTAAACCCTTTGAAAGAGATACTAAAGATTTAACTCCACCATAAGTCTTTGAAACCCAACCTAGTTTCTGGGGCCAACTATACACAAAACTGGGAACAAGTAAAGTTCATCTTTTGGTACCATCAGCCTCTCTTTGTCTTTGCCTTGATACTTGCTCTCTAACCTGCCTACCTCCATTGTTCCTTTTTTTTTCCTGGCAACCATTGTCCCATTTCAGTCATTTTAACCTTACTAATACTGTTGTTGAGTCCTTTCAGTTGCCTCCAACTCTGTGACCACATTTGGGCTTTTCTTGGATAAGATACTGGAGTGATTTGCCATTTCCTTCTCGAGCTTATTTCACAGATGAGGAACTGAGGCAGACAGAGTGAAGTGACTTGCCCAGGATCATACAGCTAGTAAGTGTCTGGTGCTGGATTTGGTTCTCCTGACACCTAGCTGCCCTTACTGAGAACCTATGAACTCGATTACCACTCCCAGGGATATTTACATTTTTAAACCTTATCTCCAGTTATGTAATAAAAGGCTGAGTACCTTGTTAAAAGAATTTCAGCATCTCTGCATCATGAAGCAAGTTGGGGAGAGAGGTTTGGAGGAAAAGAGGGACATGTTAGGGAAGCCTAAATTGTATGCCATAGGTGATTGCTGCTTTCTTTCAGGCTGCAAGAGGACCGATATTAATTTACCTATCTGAAGCATATAGTTGTATGATCACTTTGGGAAGTAACTAATCCAAGCTTGAAGAACCATTGAATTGTTCCAATTTCTTTTTTTTTTTTTTTTAAAGCAATTGGTGTTAAGTAACTTGCCCAAGGTTACACAGCCAGTTTTTTTGTGAGTGTTAAGTATCTGAGGCTGGAACCAATCCCAAGTCCTCCTGACTCTGGGGTGGGCGCTCTTATTCACTGGTGCCACCTAGCCACCCCGAATTGTTCCAACTTCAAGATAATTTATCTAGGCTGGTAAGAAAAATGACTCATATAGCTATTAGTGGGCCTAGACTCTGGCTCTGACATGGATATTAACTACAACTTTGTTAAATCCTTCATTTATTTCTCCATCCACATCCCCCAATACCTTCCTCCAAAAACCAAATAAACAAACTCTACCATTACTGGTTATTGATTTTTGTGGAATGTCCTAGACATTCACACAGATTGTAACCAATTTGTATTATGCATTCATTGCTACAAATAACATTCATAATCTACAGGAGTTCAAGACACATTGGAGCATGGTTCTGGAAATGAGGGGGCTCAAAACCAGGTTATAAGAAACAGCAAAAATAATTAAATGTGTCTAGCTCGGAGAAAAGAAGATTTGGGGGTGTGATTGTATGATCTGAAAGGGTACATAAGATATTCAACTTCAATATTTCTTAAACAATATCTATTCCAAACCACACTCTCCTTTCCACCACATAAACACAATTTTTATATGAGGAAACTGAGATCCAGACAGTGTCACATGGGCAATAAGTAGAAAAGCCAAGGTTTGAATCACGTTCATCTGACTTCAAATCTGTCTGCTGTCTATGTCAAGTGGAAGGAGGGAATAGGCTTGTTCTTCATAGCCCTGGAGGGAGAATTAGAAACAGTGAGTAGACATTGTAGAGAGGCATATTTTGCCTCAGAATAAGGAAGACCTTCTTGATAGAGGTGTCCAAAAAAGTTGAATGGGCTGCCAGGCAGAGGCTGAATAATTGCTTGGGGGACGGGGACTTGTGCTTTAAGTAGGGGTTGGATTAGATGCATGTTCCTTCCAGCACTAAGATTCTGTGATCAAATGTTCTAAACAGCTTACTAGAGGGAAATGGAAAGTCTGACAAATGTAGTGCTTACAAGTACTAAATAAATGCTTTCCCTTCATTCTCATTCCACATCTGCCTTTAAGTATCCTCCAAACCTTGTATCATTTCTGTGCTGTGTTAATTTGTTTTGGTTTGGAACTTGATTATGTTTGGAGTAGGGTATGGGAGAGAGGAATTGATAAATAATTGTTTTGAATGGTAGAATGTTTTATTTGTCTTTTTTCCTGTATAAAATTAAGTACTTTAATTTTAGATTGACCATATTGTAGCCACAGACCATGAGTATTTTTTATAAAGGATTATTTATTATGACAAATTCATTGTAATCAAAGAATTATTAATATGTTAATATGGTGACTGACAAGACAAGCCTCTGACCTTTCTGGTTACCACCTGAGTAGTGTGACTGGTCCAAGTAATATAGACCGTTTTCCTCTTCCTCATAGCAAGCAACACTGTCAGGTCAGCCATCTTCAGTGCCACAAAATCTCCTTTACTACAGAAGTGAAAATGTATAATGGGATGAACTGTACTGATATAGGCAGTATACATTTCAGCTTAGATGAATTTTTGCTAGACAAGCCCTTTGTAACTTAACCCCTTCTTACTTCCCCTCCATGGACTCTGTGATCCAGTGACTCTGCCCTTCTTGCTGTTCCTCCAATATGATACTCCATTTCCTGACTTTTAGCATTTTTCTGGCTGATCCCCACACCTAGAACTCCCTCCCTCCTTCTCTCTTCCTTCTGACTTCCTTCAAGTCTAATCTAAAGCCCCACATCTGCAAGAAGGTTTTTCGAGTCCTCCTGTTTGTGTTTCCCCCAACCCGAGTAGTCCCAATTTATTTGATTGTTTTATATAGTTTTTGTTTCATATTTTGTTTTATATAGTTGTTGTCCTGTTGTCTCGCCTATTAGACTATACGCTCCTTGAGAGTAAAGATAGTCTTTGGGGGGAGGGTGGCAATGGTGTATCCCCAAAGCTTAGTCCAGTGCCTTGCAGAGTAGGTGTTTCCTAAATGTTTGTTGACTCTATCCAGAGTCCAGTTTCGTTTTGACCTAGTATTCATCCCAGCTCTGAGAATTTTTTTCTCTTTATGGTTTTACCCTCGATCCATGATAAGTTTTTTGTTTTTTCCCATGGCTACAGTAAGAATGAAGAAATCTGGTCTCCTAATTCCTGATCTCAAGCTTACACTGGACTAGTTTCCCAAATTTTGAGCTGACTTATCATATTCCCATCTCCCACAAGCTTAAATACTTTGTTTCTAACTGTCCTTTACCTCTCATCCAGATATTTGAGTTTTGTCATTTATTATTTCATGAATTTATAGACTCACAGAAGATATCCCGTGTTTCTTGGCAGTGCTAGAGAGATATCTTACTTAACTGTTCATATGGTCTTCCTCCCAGGACCTGGAAGTACTTTAATATTTTGTTGTAATATTATTCACCATGATGGAACATTGTGGTAGTTTATAAGAAAGCATGTTGTTTAGGTACCAACAGAAAAACTTTGTCTTGCACACATATGTTTACCCTACCACTCCCATTTGTCTGCCTTCCCCCCACTCACCCCCACTCCCCAGTCTTGAAGGAGCCTTATAAGAAATGAGTATAGGTCTTGGACACAAGCAAGAACTGGGTTGAAATCTACTTCTGATACTACAAACGACCAGCTCTCTCAGTCTCAGTTATTTAATCTGTAAAATGAAAACAATAAATTTCTGTAATAACTTAGTCATACAAGGTGTTTGTGAGGATTGAAAGAAAATGACTTACATTAAAGAGTCTTAAAGTATTTTGAATGTCAGATGTCATTGATAGTATGTGTTCATGATATAAAAGGCAGCATGATGCAGTGAAGATAGTTGGCCTGGGAGTTAGGAAGACTTGGGTTCACATCCTACCTGTAGGACCTTGGGCAAACTTAGCCTGTCAGAACTGTAGGCAACTCTTCAAGACTGCACATGGCAAAGAAGGTGCCATCCTACATTGGTAGGAGGGAATGTCCAATTCCATTGAAGTCACGGGTCTAATTCCTATTTTCTGTTACTAATATAGTTTTTTCAGATCCATACAAAATTCTGGATTAAATAAACTATGTGGCAATTCTTTTTCCTGAAACAGTACGAGAACATTTTCTTGGAATCATACTTATGTTGTATAGCGTCTAAACTATATTTAAAGGACAATTTTAACCACTAAAAAAAATTCTGTTAGAATATGCTGAATTATTAGACTTTCCTAAAATGATTTTTATTTTAGCAACAAATGGGTTTTGACAGTGAGGAAAATGCTTATATATAAATTTTAAAAAGTAGTATTGAATTTATTTAGGGATCCAGGCTGACATTTTGAGATTTTACTCTCATTTCCAAATACTTTTATCTTGTATGAGCTTCCTGCCATTCATGAATAGTTAACACAAAAAACTGTTTGGCTTCTTGGCCTTGGTCAATCACTTAAAATATCCTTTACTAAATATTAATTATTGGTTAGGATGCATGAAAGGGACGTCCATAATAAATTCCATGTGTTACTTTCAGAGCTGTCCTACTTGTCTGTGCTTACATTTGACGTTTCATTAGTATATTCCTCCTTTTACCACCTCTTCTTTCTCTCTGCCATCAGGACCTCTATTTTTCTTATTTGACTCTCTCAGTACCCTTTGAAGACATAAAGTTTTTAAGGGACACTTGTGCCTCCTTTACCTATTAGAATTGTTATTTGTCAGCACCGCATCATATAAATCTTTCCATTGCTTCCATACCTTTTAGGTTTCTCTAGACACTCTGTTTGTATTTCAGAGTTCCTACATATCTCTGGTCTTTTCATCTCAAATATTTAAAGGGCCCCTATTTGATTAAAAGTCTATTTGCCCCCTTTCTCCCTCTCAGAATTATACTTAGCTTTACAGAGTAAGTTATTCTTTGTCGTAAGCCTCTGTCTTTTGCCTTTTGTATACCAGGATCTCTTATTTTTAGTAGAAACTGACAGGTCTTAATAAGGTCCCAACTGTAGTTCCTTGATACTTGAACTGCTCCTTTCTGTGTGCTTATATTATTTTTTCTTTGACATGGAAGTTATGGATTTTGATTGTGAAATTCCTGGGACTTTTCCTTTTGGGATACCTTTTGGGAAGTGATCAGTAGATTCTTTCTATCTTTAATTTGCCCTACGGTTCTAATAGACTTGGATAGTTTTCATTTAATTTCTCAAAATAGTGTCCAGGCTTAAAAAAAAACAAAAACAAAGGGGCGGCTAGGTGGCGCAGTGAGTAAGAGCGCCGCCCTCGGAGTTGGGATGACTCGAGATCAAATCCGGCCTCAGAAAATGAGCACCCACACATAAATAATGACTGGTCGTGTAACCTTGAGCAAGTTACTAAACCCCAATTGCTTTAAAATAAAAAATAAACAAATAAACAAACAAATAAATAAAAACATTGTTTTCAGGGAGCACTATGATTTTTAAATTCTCTCCTTGATTTTTTTTTTGCAGGTCAGTTTTTTATATTAAATATCTTAGATATTCTTCTATTTTTTCATCCTTTTGATTTTGTTGTTATTTATTTTTTTTTTTCTATCTCATAGAGGCATTGATTTATATTTGCTTTCTTCTAGGTTTCAGGGACTCTTTTCTTGAGTAAACTACTTTTTTACCCAGGGTCTTTCTCTTCTAAGCCTCTTGTCCTTCCAATTCTTTCCTTCAGAACTTAAAAAAGAAATTTTTTTCTACTTTGCTTCATTTCATTTAGGTTTTCATGTAGTCTTTTTGGGAAATCCATTTTTTCAAGTTGTTTTTACATGTAACCAGAAAATAAGATATACAGGCAGTGGGGTATAGAAGTCCATCTTGCTTTATAAGAAAGTAAGTAGAGGGATGGAAGAGATATAAGACAGGGCAGATTTGGGGGAACAGTTATTCAGTATGCTTGCATCTTGGGGTGTGGGGTAGGGGAGGGATGGGGAGAAAATCTGTAACTCAAAATCTTGTGGAAATGAATATTGAAAACCAAAACTAATTAATTAATTTAAAAAAGAGAATCCATTTTTTCCTTTTGAGTTCCTGCTTACAGTTGTCTTCCCTACTTTTTTAAAGAGCTCTGGGTTTGCAGTAAGAGTAGAGTTCATGCCTGTTCCATCTCTAATCACACTGGTGCTCATTTTGCTTGATCGATCCCTTTTCCTGTTGCTCACAGACTTCTGGCAACCTTTTGTACAGTTCTAGGGTAGATGATGTCATAGTTTCTCATTCATTTCTTGATCATTATTCAGTCTGGTGGGAACTTCAAGGTTTTTCTGAATAGGTGTGGTAGAACATGCCTTACATTCTTGGTGGAAAGTCTGAATTAGTTGTTTATGAGATGCAATTAACCTGTTTTCATCCATCTGAAAAATACCTTTAGTTATTCTTTCCTATGGTGATTTCAGGTTTAGTAGTTCATTATGTGTAAAGAGCTCAGAGCTCTCAAAAAAATTCACCACAAGAGCACATTTTCATCCTGCCTTGACTCGGAGTTCCACATTTGTTTGTCAAGACATCAAATCATTATGTTGGTTTTTAGTTGTATGAGTGTTTATTATTAGACATGAAAACTGTACTGCTTGGCATAGGGAGAATTGTGCCTTTTCATAATAAGAAATAATTCCAAATCTGCTTTGTTTTTCGAAAGGTACTCTGGCAAGAATTAAAATTGTTTTGAGAAATTTTATATTTTAGGATTGGGGTTTTTTTTGTTGTTGTTCCATTGTTACAGAGACAGTGTAACAGGTTCAGTTATCATCTTTATCCAAATAACTCCCAGAACCATATCTCGATCTCTACCCTCTCTCCAGAGCTCCAGTCCTATATCAGTAGTTGTCTATGAAACATTTCAAGTTAGATATCCCTTAGGCATCTCAAGTTCAACATGTTCAAAACAGAATTATCTTTCCTCCCAAAACCTATTCTTCTTCCAAACTTCCCTATTCCTGTCAAGGACATCAGCATCCATCCAGTCACCCAGGTTTGCAATCTTGATGTTGTCTCCCTCTCCTCATTCATTCTCCTTCGCCCCACACATCCCATCAGTTGCTAAGTTTTGTCATTTCTTTCACCACAGCATCTTTTGCTTATGTCTATCCCAGCTTCAGGCCGTCTTCCACACAGCTGCCAAGGTGACTTTCCTAAAGTACATGTCCCTTCTCTACTCCATAAACTCCAGAGCCTCCATCTTAATTTCTGGCATCAGATATAAATCCTCTATTTGACTTGACAGTCTTGATAACTAGGCCTCAAATTCAGTGTCCTTCTGCATTACTCCCCTCCATGTGCTATATGTTCCAGTTTTACTGATCTACTTGCTATAATACATGATAGACTCCCTCATAACTGGAATTCTCTTGTTTCCATCTCTTGGAATTCCTTGTTTTCTTCAAGAACTACTTTCTACATAAAGCCCTTCTTTATTCCATCCCCACCCCCCTTCTACTGGTCTTCTTCCCAAAACTACACAGTATATATTTTGCATACATTTTTACATACATGTTCACATGGTGTGCCCTTCCACCCCCATCTAAGCTTCTTAGAGGGCAGGGACACATATTACTTTATACTCCCAGAACTTACCATACTGCTTCCCCTAGCCCATAGCAGGAGCTTCATAAATACTTATAGAGTAATTGGATAACAGCTTAAATGTAAATTTAGTGCTTTAGTTTTGGGGGGAAAGTTGGCATACATTGTCGTTTCATAGCAGGACCACCTTGTCAGGAAGATGGGACTAGTACTTTTATTTCAGTTGTACCTATCTTAGGATAATAAGATTTAGAGCTGGACTTTAGAGGTATCTGAGCCCAACCTCCTCATTTTTACAGATGAGAATACTAATAATGAGAGATGTTCAACAAAACTACCCTCACATCTGACAGAGATGTATTATTCCACAGTGAAGATAGGGGGATACTTTCTGTTATTTATTATTTAGGCCCAAGATTGGTCATTATAATTTGTAGCATTTAATTGGATTGCTTCTTGTTCTTTCCATTTGCATTGTTGTAGTGTGTATATTGTTTTCTTGGTTCTGCTGATACCACTTTACATTGGTTCTTATAAGCCTTTCTATGCTTCTCTGTATTTATATTTGTCAGTTTATACAGCATAGTAATATTCTGTTACATTTATGTACCGTAACTTGGTTTTTTAAAATGTATTTTTTTCAATATATGCAACACTGCTCAGTGGCATAGTGGATAGAGCACTGGGCCTGGAGTCAGGAAGACCTGAGTTCAACTCTAACCTGAGATACTGACTAGCTGGATAGAGTAATATAATACTCCAGGCCACTTACTTAATTTCTGACTGCCTCAGTTTCCTCATCTGTAAAATTGGGGTAATAAAAACATCTACCTCTCAGACTTATTATGAGAATCAAATGAGATCTCAATTATTTTCATAATGAGAGAGGTTTCATCAAACACAGTTATTGTTTTTCCATGTAGGAATGTAAATAGTCCAACTTTGATAAGTTCCTTTTGATTTCTTTTCCTTGATTACCTTCTCAAGCATCTCTTGCTTCTTGTGTCTGAATGTCAAATTTTCTATTCAACTCTGGTTTTTTCATCAAGAATGCTTGAAAGTCCTCTATTCCACTGAATGACCATATTTTCCCCTGAAACAAGATACTCAGTTTTGCTGGGTAGGTGACCCTTGGCTTCAATCCCAGCTCTTTTGCCCTCTGGAATATCATATTCCATGCCCTTCAATCCCTCAGTGTAGAAGCTGCCAGGTCCTGGGCTATTCTGATTGTGTTTCCACAATATTGAAATTGTTTCTTCCTGGCTGCTTTTAGTATTTTCTCCTTGACCTGGGAGTTCTGGAGCCTGGCTATAATATTCCTGGGAGTTTTCTTTTTGGGATCCTTTTCAGGAGGTGATCTGTGGATTCTTTCAACCTCTATTCCCCTCTCTGGGTCTAAGACATCAGGGCAATTTTCCTTCAGAATTTCTTGAGGGATGATTTCTAGGTTCTTTCTTTGATCATGGCTTTCAGGTAGTCCAATAATTTTAAAATTATCTCTCCTGGATCTATTTTCCAGGTCAGTGGTTCTTCCCATGAGATATTTCACATTGCCTTCTAATCTTTCATTTTTTTGGATCTGCTTAACAGCATCTTGATTTCTCATAAAGTCATTAGCTTCCATTTCCTCTAGTCTAACTCTGAAGGAATGAATCTCCTCAGTGAACTTTTGAGATTCTTTTTCCATCTGGCAAATTAGCCTTTTTAAGACATTCTTCTCCTCATTGCCCTTTTGGACCTCCTTTGCCATTTGAGTTAGTCTATTTTTTAAGGTGTTGTTTTCCTCAGTCAGGCTGTTGACCCTCATTTCATACTTTTCCTGTATCCTTCTCGTTTCTCTTTCCAATTTTTCCTCCACTTCTCTTATTTGATTTTTAAAGCCCTTCTTAAGGTCCTCTGTGGCCTGCAACCCGCTCATGTTTTCCTTTGGGACTTTTGGTGCAGGATTTCTGACCTCACAGTCCTCCTCCTGTTCTATGCTTCGATCCTCTTTGCCCCCAAAGTAGGAGTCTAAGGTTGCATTTTTCTGTTTAATTTGTTTCCTTTGCCTTGGCATGTTGCCACTTAATTACTTGACTTTTGGGCTTGTTGCCACAGTATGGCTCTGCCGCCAAATGGGAACTTTCGTCCCAAACTTGTGGGGGGACAACTTCCGTTTCTGGCAAGCTGGAAACCCACCCACGACCTCCACCCCAGATCACAGTCCAGATCCAGGGAGGTTAAAGCAAGAGCGATTACCCCCCAAGACTGATCGCTGGATCTCCCTACAGTTTGCAGGCCAGGATCTGGAGCTGCCTCTGAAAACTACAAAATGGCATGTCTCCTCAGTGGCTTCTAGCGCCCAGGGGCAGAAGCCGGCTCGTTCCCCAAATATTGGTCCAAAGTCCATAGGGCACTATCCTCTCACTTTGTCCTAGGCATGTCTATGTTGATAATTCTGGAATCGCCATAGCTGCTGGTGCTCTGGGCTCCCTTAGCCAGCTGCTGGCCCTGCCGCCCTGGGGCTAAAACAGCAACTCAGGCAGACCTGTGCTCGGCTCTCCGTGCTCTGGCTGCTGTGCTGCTGGCTCCCAGAGCGCTGCGCTGTTCCTTCCTGTAGGGCTGCTGGGCTGTCCTCAGTGGGAGGTTAGCTTCTCTGTGTCATTCTGTGGGTGCTGGGGCTCCAGAAGTTGTTCAGAGTCCCCTTTTACATAGTTTGGAGGTGATCTGGGGGGAGAGTGGCTTGGACGAGCTGTTTCTACTCCGCCATCTTGGCTCCGCCCCCCTGAGCTAAACTTTTAATAGAAACTAGGGATTCAAAGAGGGGCATTTAAGGAGTAAATGAATTCCAAGCATGAGAAAGTTGTGAAAAGACCAAGACAAGATCAAAGAAAGAGAAAAGTATATGTTACAGAAATGTTTATAGTCACTTTTTTCGTAGTAGCCAAAAATGGGTAATTAATTAAGGGGTCTATATTCCTCTAGGATATAGTTAAACAAATTATGATATGGCAACATAATGATTCTACCATAAGAAATTACTAAGTGGGAACTTTCCAAGGAAACTGGGAAATCTTTTTATCATCTGATGCAAAACAAAATGAGCAAAACTAGGAGAACAATTTATTTAATGACAACAATATTATAGGGAAAAACAACTTTGAAAACTTTAGAATTCTGATAGGTGAAGTGAAAAACTAGAAGGTTGAAGATGAAATATGCAACTCACCTTCTCCACCCTAGAAGTAATAAACCAAAACTCCAGAAAGGTATACATTTTTGTCTGTAGCTGAAGTGGAAGTTTGTTTACTGGGCTATACATATTTATGATAATAGTTTTATTATTAGATTAGAGGTCTAGTTTTTTGGTGTTTATTTTTTTCCCTGATGAGGAGGAGATTATTAGGAAAGACAGAGTATAAATGCATTTAGAAACAAATAAAAATTTAGAAGGTAAGATATTGCATTGAAGAGCATAACTGAGCAAGATAGAAGGTCAACGAGATTAAAATTTGGAAGTGGATTTTATTATTGCGGCGGGACTGCCAGGGTTACATAGTTACCTAAATCAGACAGTGGGTTGGCATGGACAGTGTGCCAGTTTTTATTTTATTTTATTTTAAAGCAATTGGGGTTAAGTAACTTGCTCAAGGTTAAACGGCTAGTCATTATTTATGTGTGGGTGCTCATTTTCTGAGGCCAGTTTCAATCCTGGGTCATCCCAACTCCGAGGCCGGCGCTCTTACTCACTGCGCTACCTAGCCGTCCCTTTTATTTAATTTAATTTTATTTTATTTTATTTTTTTTGCTTTTTGGAGGGCAATTGGGGTTAAGTAACTTGCCCAAGGTCACACGGCTAGGTTTGTGTGTGTGTGTGTGTGTGTGTGTGTGAGCGTTAAGTGTCTGAGGCCAGATCCGAACTCAGGTCCTTCTGACTCTAGGGCCAGCACTCTACTCACTGTGCCAGCTAGCCACCCCAGTGTGCCAGTTTTTAAAGAGATTCAATAGCCAGGTTATATAAGCCAAAACTGCAATCAGTGATGGGTCCGTGTACATTTGAATTTCCCCAAGGCTCAAAGTATACTGTAAGCTGAGGGACAGGGAACCCAGAATGGGTGGAGATGGGGAACACCTGTTAGAGAGGTGTGGCGGGGGAGTGGGGGGGGTGGGGGTGGCAAGGGAAAGAATGGAGCAGGGATTTTACCCTAGGCTGAAACTCTTGTCCAGGGATCATTTGGGTAGGGGAAAGATGGAGTTGCCTGCTTACAGATCAGTTAGGGGAAGGGAAGGGGATGGAGTTGTAGTCAACATTCCCTCCTTTTCTTTGTAGGTATGTCAGACCTTTGGCATGGCTGGGGTCACATCATCTAGGTTACCTAATTCTGTTCCTAAAGAATGGTAGCGGGGTCCCTGATAATTAACTTTTTTTTGCCTTTTTTTTTTTTTTTGGAGGGCAATTGGGGTTAAGTAACTTGCCCAGGGTCACAGGGCTAGGTTTTTGTTTGTGTGTGTTAAGTGTCTGAGGACGGATCCAAACTCAGGTCCTTCTGACTCCAGGCCTGGTGCTCCTACTCACTGCGCCACCTAGCCGCCCCCCCCCCCCTTTTTTTTGCTGATAATTAACATTTTAACGGAGTTAACACAGGACTTGACAAATTGTAGAAAGCTATTAATGAGACGGGGTCCTATAATTAGGGCTATGATCAGGAGGAGGAGAGGACCAACCAAGGCTAATACCAATGTAGTGAACCAGGGGGATATCTGGAACAGGGACTGATACTAGTTCTCAGAATTTTTCAGCTCCCTTTGTCTATTAGCAATATTCTGGTGTACCAACTTCAGACTCTCCCTTATCACTCCAGAATTGTTTGCATAGAAGCAACAAGCCTCACCAAGGGCTGCACACAGGCCACCCTGTTGAAGAAAAAGAAGGTCAAGGCCTCTGCAGTTGGAGAGCCACCTCTGTCAGAGAGTCCACCTGTCTTTCCAGGGCTGAGATGGACTGCTCTATGTGGGAGAGGTCGATATTCACCTGTGTACTTAAGGCAAAAAGCAGTCCCTGTCTTCAAGGAGCCTACAATCTAATGAAGGAGAAAACATGAAAACAACTGTGTACAAACAAGATAAATACAATCTTCAATTGGAGGTTCCCAGAGGAAAGGCACTAATGTTAAGGGGGCCCAGGAAATGACTCTTCAGTATGTGACATTTTACCTGTGACTTGAAAAAAGCTAGACAAGTCAGGAGGCAGAAATGAGGAGGGAGAAAAGTCCACATATTGGGACAACCAATAAAGCTGCAAGGGCTTGGAGATGAGGGTCTTGTGAAAGGAATAGTAAGGAGGCCAAGGTCATTGGATTGTAGAGTAAGTGAGGTGAGAATAAGGTATAAGAAGGCTAGAAATGTAGAAAGAGGCCATGAAGAGCTTTACATGCTAGAGGACTTAATTCTGTAGGCAATAAGAAGCCACTAAAGTTCACTGAGTAGGGAAATGGCTTGTTTAGACCTGTGTTTCAGCAGCATCACCAGTGGAAGACAGCCTGGAGGAGAGGCTAGAGACACTGAGACCAAACAGAAGGCTATTAGCAGTAGAGTGACTAGCCATGAGGCAGTAATATCTATACCAGGGTGGTGATGGTATCAGTGGAGAAGAGATGTATATGTTGATTTTGCAAAGCTAGACTCAACAGGACTTGGAAACAGGTTGATGTCTTTTTACATTAAGGGAAAATCTATGTGAAGCTTGTTTGTTAAATGGTACATGGTGTTAAGCTTAAAACTAAATTTTGCCAAACTACTTCCAAGTTTTCCTCACAGTACTTGTCAAATAGGGAGCCTTTCCTCAATTAGTTTGTGTTCTTGGGTTTATCAAGACTGAGCTACTATATTTATTTGCTTCTGAGTCCTGCTAATCTAGTCTTCTGTACTGAGTTACCATTCTACTACTTCTGTTGTTGCTCAGTCATTTAGTCATGTCTGACTCTTTGTGACCCCATGGACTATAGCATGCCACGCCCTTCTATCCTGAGTTCATGTTTGTTGTTTCCATAACACTATCTGTTTCATCCTCTGCTGTTCCCTTTTCCTTTTGCCTTCAATCTTTCTCAACATCAGGATCTTTGCTAATGAGTCCTCTTTTTATGTGACCAAAGTAGTTAAGCTTCAGCTTCAGTATTTGACCTTTCAGTGAATAGCCTGAATAAATTTTTTTAAAGTACTTACTGGTTTGATCTCCTTGCTGTCCAAGGGATTCTCAAAAGCCTTCTCAAGCACCACAATTCAAAAGTGTCAGTTTTACAGCACTCAGCTTTCCTTATAGTCCATTTGCACAGCTCTCCCTCACTCAAATCAAAGTCAATTGCAAGTTGGATGTCCTGTTCAAGAATGGAGGACAAAGCACAACAACTCTCATAGCCATACATTGTTACTGGAGAAACCAGAGCTTTGGAGATAGGGATAGAATTCATGTTTCATTGGTCAGTTAAAGAATGATTGCTCACTGCATCGATCAGAATTCTGATGTCTCTCAGGGTTGCCTTCCTTTTATTTATTGTAGTCATTGTAAAAAAATTATTCTGGTTCTGCTCATTTCACTTGCATTAGTCATTCAGGTTTCCATGAATTTGTAATAGCTGTCATTTCTTACAGCACAGTAATATGTTACATTCATATACTAATATTTCTTTAGCTATTCAGTTATTTCCTAATTGATGGACACCCACATTGTTTCCAGTTCTTTCTATCACAAAAAAATGTTGCTTTAAATATTTTGTACATATATATCCTCTGTTTTTGGCTTTGATTTCTTTGGAATATGTATCTAATAATGCTATCTTGAATCAACCTTCCACTTTTTCAGACATCAGAACACCAAACCAGTCTTGTAAATCTTTTAGAATAAGAAATTAGTCTGTTATGACAGGTTTTTGACATCGTTCTGGTGTTTTGTACTTACTGTTTCCTTTTCCACATGTTCACCAAATAGTTCTCTGATAGCCTCTAGAATTTTGCCAGAGATAAAAAGCAGATTCCTATTCAGTCGTTGGCGGCTTCTACTCTTCTTTCCTTATTTGAAAATAAGGTATGCTTTTCTCTAGTTCTTTAGTGCCCCAGCCTGTTCTCCCTCACTTTTCACAACCCTCCTGTCTGTATCTGCTACATACTAATGCTAACTAATCTCAATTGCACCCTCATTGGGACCTTTTACTCCATACCTTTAACTCTAACATAATAAACTCTATAATACTTTTCAAACCTTTTCTTCTCCCCTAAGACTGCCAATATACCATTCCCTTCTCCCTTCTTCTTACCCAAGAATTTTACCTCATGAAGTCATTCATCATGAACACTTCTTTCTTGATTCCCAGACCTCAAATTGCTGTATCATATTTACTATTTTCCCCAGTTTTGTTCCAAAATATACCTGTCTCACTGCCAGGCCAGCCATTGGACTTTTGTCTTTGATCCTATCCCTTCGTACCCCCTCTTCCTCCTTCCCACCTAAATTTTTACCCAGGTGATTAGTAACAAGCATATAGTAAACACCTAGCTCATGCTAGGCACTGTTGGTGCTGGGGTTAAGGAGACAAAACCTGATAGTTCTGCCTTGGAGAATTTGCATTCTGTTAGGTCAATTATACCATATTCATGGATAAAGACATACAAGATATATCCAAAATAAGTATGCAGTGCTGGTGAGGGGCACTAACAGCTTGGAGCATCAGGACAAGTCTCTTGATACCCCTTGAACTGAACCTTGAGTGGGATAGGGATTCTGAGAGGCACAACTGAAGAGGGAGAGCATTCCAGAGACGGGGGACAACCCATACAGAGGTGTAGAGCTGAAAGATGAATGTCATCTATACCACATGGCTGGAGTGAGAGTGAATGAAGGGAAATGATATGTGGTTGACTTGAAAAGGTAGACTGAAGCCCTATTGTGAAAGGCTATAAATGTTAGATAAGATGATTTTGTCTTCTAGAGAGAGGAGGGAACCACTTGAGTTTTTTGAACTGAGGAGATATGTGGTCATTGCTTTAGAAATATTAACTTGGCACCTTTGTGAGGGATGGATTGTAGCCAGGGAGTGACTGGACCCAAATCAGGCTTTTTTTTTTTTTTTTAAGCAATTGGGGTTAAGTAACTTGCTCAAGGTTACACTGCTAGTCATTATTTATGTGTGGGTGCTCATTTTCTGAGGCCGGTTTCGATCTCGGGTCATCCCAACTCCGAGGCTGGCGCTCTTACTCACTGCACCACCTAGCTGCCCCCCAAATCAGGCTTTTACAGTAGTTCAGGTAAGAGGGAATGAAAGACTAAATTTGGGTGATTGTGGTATTGATAGATGCAAATCAATCAAAAATAAACATTAAGTACCTACCTGTGTGCCAGGCTTGGTGGTTAGCACTGGGATTACAAAAAGGTAAAAGATAATCCCTGCCCTTGATGAGGCCTGCACAGGGATCTATTGGAGAGATGTTGTAAAGGTGAAATTAACAGGTTTTGGCAACAACTTGGATTGAGGTGGGGAGGGGGGAATGAGATCATAGTGAACAGTCCCGGATGACTTTTAGGTTGTGAACCTGAGGGACTGAAAAGAGTGGAAGAGTTTAGGGAAAGAGATAAGGAGTTACATTTTGGACATGTTTAGTTTAAGATGGCTACTGGACATCTATTCAGGATGTCTGAAAGGCAGTTGGAGATTTGAGATTGGTGGTCAGCAGAGAGGTTAGGAACAGGATAGATAAATTTGAGAATAATCAACATAGAGATGATAATTAAGTCCATGAGAGCTGATGATAAAATCAAGTGAAATAATATAGAGGGAGAAGAGTGTCTAGGACCAGATCTTCAGAGACACCTATGTGTAGAGGGTGTGAACTGGAGGAGGGTCTAGCAAAGGAGAAAGAGAAGGAGCAGTCGGATAGGGAGGATGAGAGAACCAGGAGAGAAGAGTGTCCTGAAAACCTAGAGGTGAGACAGTATCAAGGAGGAAAGGGTGAGCAACAGTCAAAGGTTGCAGGGAGGTCAAGGAGAATGAGGTTAGAAAAAAGGCCATTGGATTTGGTACCTAAGAGATCATTGATAACTTTTAGGAGGGCAGTTTCAGTGGAATAATAATTTCTAAAGATGGATTGTAGATGACTTTGTCTTCAAATTTAGCCACAGAAGGCAAAAGAGATATAGGACCATAGTTACCAGGGATGGAAGGAGGAAGTGAAGGGTTTTTCAGGATGGGGAAAACATAAGCATATTTTTAGATAGAAAAAGACTGAAATAATACAGTGGGGATGACAGAGGAGGTACTCTGTTGGAGGAGACAAGAAGGAATGGGATTGCTTGAGCAGGTAGAAGGGTTAGCCTTGGTAAAGAATAAGTATACCTCAGGGCGGCTAGGTGGCACAGTAAGTAGAACATCGATCCTGGAGTCAGAAGGACCTGGGTTCGGATCCGGCCTCAGACACTTAACACACACACAAATAAATAACCTAGCCGTGTGACTTTGGGCAAGTTATTTAACCCCAATTGCCCTCCAAAAGGCAAAAAAAAAAAGAATAAGGACACCTCATCATGTCACCCAGGTATGAAGGAGGTAGTAGTAGCAGAATGTATGAGTGAAATAGGAGGAGGAAGGAGGGAGCTTGGCAAATGACCTCCTTTTTTTTTTTTTTTAATAAAATATGGTGCTTGACTGGGTAGGTAGGTGGAGGTGGGACTATGGGAAATTTGAGGAGAGATGAAAAAGTTTGTAAGAGTCACTGTAAAGAAGACAGGTATAGAAGGATTGCCTAACAGCAATGAGGGCCCAGTTGAAGTTTTGTAACAGATGTTATACAATGTTGATGAAATGGAATGATGAGATGTTGAAGAAATGGAACCCATGAAACTCAGCAAGTGAATAGATAAAAAGGTGTGTGTGTGTGGGGGGTGTACACAGGCACGATGGAGAATGAAAAGTCCAAAATAACACCTAGGTTGTGAATATTGATGAACATGAGAGTATTGTGGTTCTCTCAAAAGAAATAGGAAAGTTAACATGGGAAAAGGTAGGTTTAGGGACTAACTACATAGTGAGTTTCCTTTTGGACGTGTTTTAAGATGGCTATGGAACATTCAGATTGAAATATCAAACAGACAATTGGAGATAGGGGGATAAAACTTAGTAGAAAGATGAGAGATAAATGTAGAGAATTAGGAGTCACCGCCATTATATAGAGAAGAGGACCCAGGAAAGAATTCTGGGGTACTGCGACACATAGAAGTGGAACATGGATGATGTTCCATACTATAAAGGAGACTGAAAAGAAGCCATGTGACAAGGTATCAGTCTCTCAGAAACCCAGGGAGGAGAGAATGTCTAGAAGTGGGGTATATCAAATGCTGCTAAGGATAGAGAAACTGATACGAGATTTTCTTAAAAAGATTTTTTCTAATTAGGAGTCATCATCATCAACCATCAATGTACACAAAATTTTGATACACAAAGGAGATGGTGTATGAAACCATAATCTTGTGTTACATGATGTGTTCTTTTAAAGTGTCTATTGGGTCAGCTAGGTGGTTCAGTGAGTAGAGCACCTGCCCTGGAGTAAGGAGGACCTGGGTTCAAATCTGGCCTCAGACACTTAACACAAAAACTAGCCCTGTGACCTTGGGCAAGTCACCCAATTGCCCTCCAAAAAGATACATAGATATAGATATAAGTGTCTATTAAAATAAGTTTAACACAAAGATGAAACAAAATTATCCTATATGCCAGTTTGCATTGTGAAGTGAACCCTCAGAATTATTTTAATTTTCATTCTTTTTATTATCATTTATTTAGAGCATATTTTCATTCTGGTGATTACTTATAGTTTGCAATTCTGGACCATCTCTAGAATATTGTGGTTCCACATTTTAGAAGGAACATTGACAAATTAGAATGCATCTAGACATTTGTCAGAATGGTAATAATACCTGGGAAATTATGCCATACAAGGATCTGGTGGTGTTTAACTTAGAAAAGAAAAGACTTGGGGACCATGGAAGACTATCATATGGAAAAGGGATTAAAGTTGTTCTGCTTGTCCTAAGCATTAATAGGTATAATTTGCAAATAAGTAATGTTTACTTAGTAATTAAGCAAAAACTACTTAGTTTGTTGTTCAGTTATTTGTCATGTTCCACTCTTTGTGACTCCATTTGGGTTTGTTTGGGGTTTTTTGTTTGTTTTTTGGTAAAGATACTGGAGAAGTTTGCTATTTCCTTCTCTAGCTCATTTGACAGATGAGGAAACTGAGGCAAACAGGGTTTAGTGACTTGCCCAGGACCACACAACTAGTAAGTGTCTGAGACTAGATTTTAACTGTCCAAACCTTTTCAGTGCTTGAGATTTTTCTATGGTCCCTCCAAACCTGATATTTTGTGAACTTTTCAGCTATTAGAGTTTAGGTAAGAATAGAACTTGTAAATCTATGTTGCATAATCTTTGCATCCCACCACATCCATCAAGTTGTCTTTTCTGTAGGTTAAACACTTGGTCAGTTATTAAGTACCTACTATGTACTAGGGGCTGTGCTAAGCACTAAAGATACAAAGAAAGGCAAAAGACCATCCCTCCCCTCAAGGAGCTCATAGTCTAAACAAGGGAAACAGCATGGAAACAACTGTTATATACAAGATGAGTGCAAGGAGTCTCAGAGGAAAGGTACTAAGATTAAGGAGTGGAAAATGCGGGGATCTACATACAGAAGGGTGAGACTTTATCTGCTACTTGAAGAGAAGATACAAGAAGACTAGACAAGAATGGGCGAGGTCATGAAGGATCCTGAAAGCCAGGCACAGAATTTCATATTTAATCATTTCCAACTTGGTTGATCCTCCTAGATTTCATAATCTGCAGAAACTCATAATTCTGCAAGAAAAATTAAACTCAGTAACTCAGCCTAGGATCATTTCCTATCCCAATTACAGGTACACTTTCTCTGCACCCCCATCACCCCTGCTCCTCCCCAGCCACCCAGATTTTCATTTTTTGTGTATTCTCTTCCTTCATTAAATGATGGTGAGCTCACTGAGCATAGGAACTGTTTTATATCTTTCTTCATATCCCCAGTACTCAGTACAGAGCCTCAAATAGAACAGACACTTAATAAGTATTTGTTGACTCCACCTCTTTTCCTTGATAAAGCCATTGCGGTGAATGAATGAGGGGAATGGGGAAGAATATGGTCTGACTTGCATTTCAGGGGAAAAAAATTTGACTGCTGAGTAGAAGATGGATTAGAGTGGTGATAATCATGGTACTTTGACAGATCAACCTACAGGCATTTACTGAGCTCTGCTGTGTGCCTGAAATTGCTCTTCCCAAAGTTAGCAGTGACTTCTTAATGACCAACTCTAATGGTCCTTCTTAGTCCTCGTACTTCTCCATCTCTCTGAAGCTTCTGATGCAGCTTACCTTCTCTTTCTAGATACTCTCTTCCTTGGATTTTCATGGTACTGCTCTTTCGGTTCTCTTTCCACCTTTCTGACCATTTCTTCTCATTCTCCTTTGCTGGATCTTCATTTTTGTCACGCCCTTAGTGTGATTCTATAGGGGTAGTGATTGTTAGCAATTATTAGCATTATACTTATCTCCTAATATACATTTAGTCAGTCTAATCAACTAACATGAATATTGCAGTTGCATATATTAACACATTTTGCATATCTTAGATATAGAAATAATTAGATATGGTTAGATAGATTCTCTCTTATATTAGGTCCTAAACTTTAAGTTACAAGCTATAAGTTTACTCTTTACTAACCTGTTTTAAAGCTCAATGGCTGTTATACAGTTCTCTTGCCTAACCATGAGTGCTCAGATTAGAGGACCTCCACCCTTTTGGATGATGAGTACATGACCATTCCCTGCATATTCAAATGTCTTGAGGTACCCACCTTGTGACCATTTAGTCAATAGAGATGACCCTTGCCTTGCCTATCCTGTGGTCACCTATGCTGATACATCATTTCTGGCCCTTCTGGAAGGTTAAAAGTAAGGTCTATCAACCAGTAAGATTCTGTATTTTACTTTGCCTTTTCTGAATCTCAGGGTATCAAGCACTAAGGCCCTCAGGAAAGGAGGCATCTCAGATCATTAGGAAGGTCTGAGGTCTCATTCACTGAAGGGGTCTCTTTAATAAATGGTTATTGGCCTAGAGTTCTGCCTCAGTGGTTTTTCTTACAGGTTGGATTGTTTTGGACCCCACAGGGTGTCCTTTAAGGCTTTTTCTTGGACCCTCTACTTTTTATTCTCTTGCCAGACATGGATTCAGTTATCATTTCTATGTAGATGAATCCCAGATCTGTATAGCCAACCCTAGTTATCTCTTCTGAGCTCCAAGCTCACATCTCCAGCTGCCAGTTAGACATTTCCAAATGATATTCTGTAGGAAAGTCAACATTTCCAAAACTATCTTGCCCCCAACCTGCCTTCTTCCAGACGTCCCTCTCATTATTCTTGTATATTCCTGAGTCACACCCTCAGTGCCCTTCTATACTTCTCACTTTTGCTCATCTCACAAATACTAATCCATACCTTCACAGCCTTTCTCAGTGCCCTTCTTGTTTTTTACACAGCTATTTCCATACTTCTCTCCTAGAATGATGCAGTAAGTCGTTTGTTCACTCTCAGGAATTTAAATCTCTCCGTACTGTAGTCCATCCTCTGCACCAGGGGTGTCAAACTTGTGTCTCTCCAAAAATGCAATGGGGAAATGTTTAAGAAAACAAAAAAATAGGGGTGGCTAGGTGGCACAGTGAGTAGAGCGCCGGCCCTGGAGTCAGAAGGACCTGAGTTTGGATCTGGCCTCAGACACTTAACCCACACAAACAAAAGACCTAGCCGTGTGACCTTGGGCAAGTTATTTAACCCCAATTGCCCTCCAAAAAGCAAAAAAAAAAAAAAAAGGAAAACAAAAATATAACAGCATTAATGTGTGGTTTTCTAGGTCACAAGGATATATTTCTATTTGAGCTTGACATCACTACCCTGGTACCAAAATGATTTTACCAAAGCACAGTTTTTCCCATATCATCTCCGTACTCAGTAAACTGCACTGGCTCCTTATCACCCCCTGAATCAATTCTAAAGTTCTCCAATTTCAAGCTCTTCTTCACCTGGCCCTTTCCTACCTTTTCTGTCTTTTTGTGCTTTACTACCCTTTCTTCTGTCTCCATACCTTTACACTGACTGTTCCCATGTCTGAGTTATTCTCCCTGTTCTCTTCCATTCTTAGAATCCCTGGGTTCCTTCAAGACTCGGCTCAAATTCTCGCATTTCAGAAGGCCTTTCTAGTTCCCCCCAGCTGCCTTTCCCTCTTAAGATTACCTCCCATCTACTCCTGTGTGCAGCTATTTATTTACATGTTTTCTTTCTCATTAGTATGTCATCGATTTGAAGACAGAAACTTTTCAGTTGCAGGTCAGATTTGCTCCATAGACTTTAGTCTCCCAACTCCTGGATTAATCATTGCTATCTATGTGTGTGGTGATACAAATACAAAAAAAAAACTCCTCCCTGACCTCATAGAATTTATAATCTATAGGGGCAGCAATAGGTATACTTGGGCATAAGGACCCATGATTTAGTTATAAGAAAACGTCTTGTATACCAAGGCAGATCACTTCTTTCTCTGCAACTTTTAGCCTTAGGGAGTTGCCTAGAGCACTGAACTTCAGTGACTTTCCAAGGGTCACACACAGCCAGGGTATGTAAGAGCTAGAACTAGAACTCATGTCACCTTTTCCTAGCTTTGAAGACGATTTGGGGGAGAAAGATGTTAGTAGTAGGGAGGATTAGGAAAGACTTTCATGTTCAAGACGTCCTTTAGCCCAGCTTTGAAGAAAACTAGTGAAGGTGAAGAGAAAGCCTGTACCAAGGCACAGACAGTGGGCCATGGAGTGGTCTAGGAGGAACAGCCAGCAGGAGTTTTGGCCAGAAAGTGGAGTTCCTCTGAAGTAAGCCTTGAAAGGTGGAGTGGAGCTAGATTGTAAAGAGCTTCAAATGCCATATAGAAAAATTGACCTTTTGAATAGAAAAGTGATGTGGTCAGACCTGTGCTTTGAAAATGTCTTAGTGTCAGCTGTGTGGAAAATGAATTAGAAGAAGGTGAGGACAGATGTGGAAACATGAATTAGAAGGTACAAGGGAGAGGTGAGGAGGGCCTGAAAAGTATGGTGGTAGCTGTGTGAATAAAGAGAAGGGGATGCATGCCAGAGATGTTAAACAGCTAGAATTAACACAATTCAGCAATTGCTTGGATGTGGGGTGAGGGGTGGGGGATGGGGGAGACTGGGGTTTAAGAGAAAATCGAAGTATGACTCTGAGGTTGCCAGCCTTTGTGACTAGAATGTTGGTGTCTTTGACATAGTCAGATGGATCTGTAATCTCATTAACGTGGATGTATGCCGTTCAGTGATGCAGATCACAACCCACCTAATTCTGGTGGGGTCAACTAGTGGGGATGGGGAGGAGGAAGAAGAATACTTTTCCTTAATGTTTCAAGGATTCCAATGAAGCATGAAAGCTGTTCACTCATTCCTCATACTGACTACCTGAGAAGCCTGTCCTTTTTGCTTATAAATTTCTTTAACATATTTTATCCCACTTCTTGGTAATTCTGTGTTTGTAATGTGCTGCAACCTACTGGCAGCCATCATTCAGTAAACATTTATTAAGTACATACTCTGAGACAGGGACCATACTAAGTACTGAGGATACAAAGGAAGGCAAAAGATAGTTCCTTCTGTCAAGGAGTCTTATTGGAGAGGCAGTGTGCAAACAACTATATGCAGGTTATATTGAAGATAATCCACAAAATAAAGGTGCTGGTATTAACGGGAATCAGAAGGAACATTGAGATTTTAGCTGAAACTTGATATAAACTCAAGGAATTTGGAGGGAGAGAACTCCATGCATGAGAGACAGAATTCGTGAAGAACAACAAGGGGGCCAGTCACTAGATCATCTTATATGTGGAGGTAAGTAAGGTGTAAAAAGACTGGGAAAGTAGGATGGGGCAGATTATAAAGTACTTTTGCGTGCCAGAGGATTCTATATCTAATGCTGAAGGAGCCACCAGAAAGCTATTGCAGTGACAAATGCCATTGTTTTGATTGGGTGGCAAATAGGGATGGAGAGAACCTTAAAGTAGAAGTTATTGAGTGGTAGTAGTGGAAGGTGAGCTTGGAAGTGGTAGTAGGAAGATTGTTTCAACTCCCCCACCTTGGCTAGTGAATTAAGAGAATGCGCGAAAGTTCAATTAGTGCTAGAAAGGGTAACCAAGGAAATCCAGGACTCAGAGAGCCAAAGGATAAAATGAGCAGAAGAGGAAAAGATTTAAGGTGAGAGCAGATTTGTTGCCTGTGGATAGTTACAAGTTCTTTGGTTTGTCTGTTCATTTGAATGATTAGGTTACTCTTGAACTTGATGCAGAAAATCACAGGTAAGAGCATTAGAATTCACTATCTCCTGAGGAGGCCTTCTTAACACTTTGCTCTCCCCCACATTAGTGTTGAATACTTTTAATGAACATGTATCTCCCCATTCTGTGCTTCATTTTGATATTAATGACCATAGAGATTTGATCAAATGCTATGAGCAAGGTTATCTCTATTATGTCTTTCAAGAAATCTTACATAATTTTTAATGTTACACATGGGAGACATCTTATTAAAAGAGACCCCTTATGAGTCATTTTGCTCTATCAAATCAAATCATTTTTGTTGTCAGTAATCACAACGGATCTTGTGTTCTCTGTGACTTTGGGTCAGTTGTGTTGTTGTAGTTGATGGAAAGGTACAGGGCAGGTCTGCCTCGAAAGAATTCGACCACTCAAACCTACTTTCAGTACGAGTAGTGAAGTTTTACTATAATACCAGTTAGGTAGGTGAGATTCCTAACTGATCCATGTAATTTAATGGGGGTAGGGTTAGTACTTTTATACAGAAAAAGACTGAGAAAATGTGAATGGGGTCAAGAAGTGGTAAGTAGCCTGGGGTGGGCCATGTGCAGACTGTGAAAGACTATGCTGGGTCAGAGGGCCACAGTCCAGTCCCTTGGGATGGAGTGACAGTTGAAAGGACTATACTGGGATGGGCCAGATGCCTCAGGGAAACGCCCTTGCTGAAATTGTGAGAAAATTCAAAGACTGAGGGTCTTTCCCCTTTTTTAGGGGTTCAAGTCCCATGACCCTGTCAGGGTTATGGTGAAGATGTAAGCTCCTTAACAGTATTAGTTAGGAAAATCTTATTTCCTTCTAATATCCTCATCCTGGATGCACTCAATGTATATAATTGTTTTTGTTAAAAATTTTATATGGATGGAAGAGTAGGCATGGGTCTGTAGTTACTGATATAAGAAGATAATCTCAGGAATCTTCACTTTTAAAAATTCAAGATATTTTTCTATGCCTTTGTTATCTTTTCCTTCCTCAGATGATTTGAGATTCACTCCCTCAAAACCTTCAAAATTATATCACCTCCAGCATAGACTTCCTCTGTGTAACCTTGGCCTGATAGACCCATTTTCCCTATCTTTTTTTTTCTTCAGTACAATTTCCATTATTTTTGTAAGCACTTTTGGGGCTTTTGATAGAATTCAAATGTGGTGACTCTGATAGTCTTTTTTTTTTTTTTAAAGCAATTGGGGTTAAGTAACTTGCTCAAGGTTACATGGCTAGTCATTATTTATGTGTGGGTGCTCATTTTCTGAAGCTGGATCCAATCCCGGGTCATCCCAACTCCGGGGCTGGCACTCTTACTGCGCCACCTAGCCGCCCCAACTCTGATGGTCTTAATGATGAAAAGACTTTGTTATAAAAAATCTTTTCCATCATTCTTTTATTGTCTTCCTTCCAATTTGGTCTTTTATACCCTCTGAATGACTCTGCTTAGTTGAGCTTCTTGCCATACTAATTTTAAACTTCTTTTTCTTTCCACTTTTCACTGTTTTGAGTCAATATTGTTCATATTCTTCCACTATTCTTCTTCATAAGAAGATTGTAATCTGCTTCCCAAGGACCTAGGTACTAACCAGGGTTAGGGTTAGGGTTAGGGTTAGAAAAAGACATACTTTTTCTGACATAGCCAAGTTGTAGATCTCTTTTATTGTTATTATTTCTTTTTAGAAGGGAAGGCATTTAATTTTGCTCTGTTCTGTTTTGTTTTGTTGGGGGGGGGGGGCGGTGCTTGTAATGGCAAAGCCAAAAGAAAAGGGGAGGGTGGACTTATACTTAACTAGTACCTAGTTAAGCAGGTAGACATTCTTTACCAGACATTTGGTGGTGAACTCTTTGGCCATGGCAACTCATAAAACAAAGAAAATAAAATACAAAATGGCCCCTGTTCCTGGATCAGAGGTCTTTGTATCTGTGATGGTAGTAGCAGAAAATGGGCCAGAAGATGCTAAGATTCGTGCAGTTTTAGGACCTTCTATAAACATTAGCTTTGCAATTTGTACTCTAAATGTAAAATTTGTGTGTCAAGTGACTGAGTAAATATACTATGGCAATAATTGGATCATATCAATCTTCATATTCTCATTATAAAGTAAGAAGATAGAATGATGTTTCAGCTAATTGGAAGGATAGCTTATATCCTTTGGTAGAGCAAAACATCCTCCTTGGAAAGGCAGACAAGAGAACTTGCAGTTTCATCTTATATTCCAAAAAACCAAGAAGTGTCATTTTATGAGAAGTTTGATTATTTCCTATTACAGAGCTTATAGATAAATAATTGGCTGGATTAAAAAAGAAACAACCATGAAAATAATTATAGATTATGGACTAACATTTGTTGGCAGAATATAAAGAAGTTGATTAGATCTTCAGAATTTGGTTAGATCATCCAGCTAACATTTACATAGCAGTTTAATTTATGCATATATTATCTCATTTGATCCATGTAAATTAGGTGATACTATAATCCCCATTTTTTAGGTGAGGAAGCTTAGCCTGAAATGACAATGACTACTCAGGCTCACATTGGTGTTAAAGCCAGATAGGATTTTAATTCAGTTCCTTTTGACTACAAATCTGGCACTCTATCCACTATATCACACTGTCCTTAAATCAATATTTAGATGTTGCTTAATCATGAAAGAAGATAACTGCAAAGGCTTGAGAACACATCATTTTGCTGGACAACCATGACTTTAATGAGGGGCTAACAGTACAGGATAAGACATACTTTTTCTGACATAGCCAAGCTGTAGATCTCTTTTATTGTTATTATTTCTTTTTAGAAGGGAAGGCATTTAATTTTGCTCTGTTCTGTTTTGTTTTGTTGGGGGGGGGGTGCTTGTAATGGCAAAGCCAAAAGAAAAGGGGAGGGTGGACTTATACAGAAGAGAGGAAGTTCCAAATGAGACAACAGAGCGGTATTATAGTTACAGTTCTAAATATTCTCTATACTTGTAAAAAATAAGCTTGACATCGTTTCATGTGTAATTCCCTTTTCATTATTATGTTTATCAGTAGCTTTCTGAGTTAATAATTTTGTAAATGTTTTTCTGCTGGGGGGGTGGGAATAGTGTGGATAGATGAGCTACATTTACATTTAAAGACCTTCCCAGACTTAGGGTTGTTATGAAAAGTTAATTGTTCTACAATTTGCTTTCCTTGTAAAAGTGTTTGGGGACATATGGCTTAGAGATGACCAAGTTGCCAGACCAGGGCAAAATGAGATGAAGAGATGAATATTATTTACAACTCATTGGACAAGATTGCGACTTTGACTTTGTGACTAGAAAACCCAGAGTTTGTGTCTTTTAAATAGAAAGAGCTGGCCTAGACAGCCTAGACAGGTACACCCTGGCTGAATCTCCCTGGAGATATCTATCATTCAGCCTTCCATGCCCCAAGCAACTTCCTTAAAACTACAAGTGACAAAACATTTCTACAGGTGCATTGATAGAGCCTCCTTATCTAGAATTTCCTATACAAATGAAATCACAAGTCCTATACTATCTTTGTTAGGGGAAAAAAAAACAGCTAAGGTAAGAGGGAACACATTATGTTAGCGGGGACTAAATAGTGAAGACATTTGTATGCCAAACTAAGAAGCTTGGGTTTTACCCAGTTAGCAGTGGAGAAATCTACAAATAGTTTTTAGTAGGGGAATTAATCAAAATAGTTTTGTAAAAAGTTTAGTCTGGCAGCACTGTGGATGATTGGAAAGGGGCAGGAAGAGGTGGAAGGATAGATGGAAGGGATAGACCATAAGATCATATGGGTGGTAAGGACAGGAATAGAAAGAAAGAAAAAGAGATGAGAGATGTAAAGAAAAAATAAACATGAAAGATATTTGATTCAAGGAGCTGAGAATAAGTAGTCAGAAGATGACTGTTTTGGGGGAGGTAGTGATGAAAAAAACAATACAGGACTCTTTCGAGGCCCTGTAATTGGAATGAGTACACTTTAAATCCTTTAACGAGGATCCGTTGGAGGGCAAGTCTGGTGCCAGCAGCCTCGGTAATTCCAATTATAATCCAATAGCGTATATTAAAGTTGCTGCAGTTAAAGAACTCATAGTTGGATCTTGGGATCAAGCTGGTGGTTTGCCTCGAGGTGAGCCACCGCCTGTCCTAGCCCCTGCCTCGAGGTGCCCTTAGCAGAAGATGACTGTTTTGAAGTTCAGTGACTGGGAAGATTATGGAATCCATTAGTTATGAAATGGACAGCCTTTTAGGGGGTGACAGCATACAAATATTTTGACATTTTTTACTTCTTACCCTTGAGAACACTACTTATTCAGGTCTTTGATATCACAAATAAATACCACAGATAAATGAAAACCTTGATAAGTATGACAGATAAATAGACAAAAAGGAAGGGGGGAAGATCCATGTTTACTACATGCCAAGCACTATTACAAGCATATAAGTACCAGCAAGCAAGATAGTTCTTGTCCTCAAAGAGCTTATATTGGAAAGGAGTAGTTACAACACACAAAGGTGAGTTTGGGAAGGGGGTGAGAGGAGGCAGTCTGTAAGCCTCGTGACAGGCAGGTAAAGCAGTGGCTCACCACTGGTTTCCAAAGTTTGGATGGGGTGGGGTGGAGATGATAGCTGGAGTTCTGGAGGGACAGTATGGAAATGGTCAGGAAGGAACAACATATATTTACTTGCAGTTTATGAACTAATAATTCATTTCTATAGACTTTTATGTTTGCCTTTTATCCCAAGAATCTAGTACAATGTCTTACATAGTGCTTCATGTTTATTTAATTGAATAACTAATATATATATATATGTAATTTGTCAGTTCCGTGTCATCAAAATTCAACAAAATGTGATCATCCAAGTCATTAATACAAATTCTGAATATAACATAATTAAAAACACGACCTGGTAGCATTTCTCTTTAAACCATATTGACAAACCTTCCACAGTAGTACACATGATTTTCTAAGCTTAGGTACCTCCAGCCCCCTATGCAAAATCTTTGCCCTAAATAGAATAGGTCATTAATTTTCCATCCTCTCTTTCTTGCTTTCCTTTAGTGAGAACCTCTCCATTTTAGTTGCATATTTCTAAATTATCATCTTTGCTCTCCAGTTCATTTTATTGGAATATGGTTCTCATTTCTTTGCATCTTTTAATTACTATCTACCTTTCATGTTCAAATCCCATTTTCTTGACCACTCTAGGAATAGGTATTATTCTTTCCTCTTAGTTCTTATAATATTTAGATCATTAATACTTGCAAACTAGAATTGGAAGGGATCTTGTTCTAAGGCCTTTCATTTTACAGGTGAATAAATTTGAGGTTAATTTGCTGCCACAACAGCTAGTCAGGGACTAGACATAGACTAAAACTTGCATTTCATTGATCCCATTCTGTTCATTTTTCCATTAACATATATACCCCCATTCTGCCATTCCTTTGGTAATAAATTGCCTTGTATTTTTGGTTGATCTTTTTAATATGTATATATCTCATTTTCCCTGCTAAATTTTAAGTTTTCTTAGGACACCAGCAGGGCATAATGGTGATGGTGATGGTGGTTGTTGTCATCACTATTGGAGCGGGGGGTGTGGAAGAGTGGGTTTATCTGTAACTTCATCAGTGAAGGAAACTCCAATGGAAATTATTACTGAGATTAAATGATTTGCCCAGAATCCCATAACCAGCAGCTAAGTTTTATACTTTTTTGGATTCCCCTTCTCTTGCCCAGAATCCCATAACCAGCAGCTAAGTTTTATACTTTTTTGGATTCCCCTTCTCTCCCCTGTCATATCAGGAACTAGGTTGAGGTTACTACAGCCATGGCAGCTGACAAAGTGTCCCTATGAGCTACAATATGTTTTGTTCAGCTATTTACTTTTCAGTATTAAAACTTTAATATTAGGTCATTAAAGCTTTAATACTGGTTTGGACATTATAATTATTCCTTTCAGGAAGATCTTAGGGTTAACATGATGATTATCACTGGCAGAGTCCATGAGGAGAAGAAACTTCTTCTTTGGTTTTCCTCAGTAATTTTCCCAGCTATATAATGTGTCAGCCATTGGATATTGCAGTTACTATATTCACTAGTCACAGCTTAAAGTTACCTTAAAATATTCAGGTATTAATTGTTGACTTTTCAGACAGTAAATAACAGTTCTTTTGTAAATTGTAACTTTAATTTACTTGAGGAGATAAATGGTTGAAAACCATAATAACCATTCAGAATTTCATGTATTTCTCCAGAAAATATCAAAGTATCTCTTTATTTGGTCTTATTGACATCAGATCAATTTGATGAAATGGAAGATAGACACAATTAGACTGCAGTTGAGAACACTGTGTGCAGTAATATTACATACAGGTACTAATTTTTTTTTTAAATCTTTATTTCTAGCTGCCTTTCCACACCGACTGAATCTGTTTTACCTGGCCAATGATGTTATACAGAACTGCAAACGGAAAAATGCAATCATATTCCGAGAATCATTTGCTGAAGTGCTTCCTGAAGCTGCTTCTCTGGTAAAGTAAGTATTCTTTTGAGTTTTTAAAATTGTATTTAAATTTCCTTTTGCACCTGGCAAGAAAATAGGAGAATCTGCCTAAATGATATTTTTCCCCTTTTATTTTATAATTTGCTATTATGATATATTTAAGTTGTGCCACTTATTTGTTGCTTGTCTGCTTGTATGTACTTTTCTTTATAATTTTCACGTGCATAGGATCAAAGTAGTAGATGAGGAAAATTCTGGGGATATAGTATGCCTAGATTTTAGCAAAACCTTTGATAAAGTCTTTCTTGTCTTTGTGGAGAGATTGAGACTAGATAATAAAACAACTAAATAGAAGCAAGAAGACCAATTAAAATACAAAGCTTGTCAACTGATACTTGGGATGTCTCATCCCTAGGAAAGACTCAAGAATGACTGTGAGATCACAAATCCTTAAGAGTAGAAGGATGTTGATACCTTTAACAGAAATAGGGGATTTTTTGAAGAGTTATATTTATAGGGAGGAATATATTGAATTCTATCTTAGACATTGTGATTTTCAACTCAGTAGAAAATCCAGGTGGAACTGTCTAAGGGTCACTTGGTCATATGAGGCTGGAGGTTAGGAGAGATTAGAACTACTTATTGTATAGATTTAGAGTAATCTGCATAGGAGTGATACTTGAAGCCATGCATGCAAATGAGATCCAAGTAGAAAAAGAAAAGAAGACAGAACCCAACACAGAACCTTGGGTGAAACTCGTGCTTAGGGGCAGGGTGGTCCAACAGGTAGCCACAGAAGCAAAGGGAGAAGAGAATTTTGAGTAGGGGAATGGGTATCAGTGCCCAAAGTTGCAGCATCATTTCAGGTGATTTGTGAGGTAGGGCACCAGTTTGCAACTCGCAAAGAAATGAGTGGGGTGTGATGTGTGAAGGACCTCTTCTAGGCTTTTGAGTAAAAGGGAGAGAGAGAGGAGGTAGCTTAAAGAAATATCACAATCAAATGAAGACTTTTTTTAAACCTGAGCATTTTATAAGAAAGGGAGAAAGAGCCAGCAATTAAGGAAAGATTGAAAGAGGTTTAGCTTGGAGAAGATGACTTGGGAAGGGAGAAATGAGGTTGTCTTTGAGTATTTAAAAGGTTGTCACCTGGAATGGCTTCTTCTTCTTCACCTCAGAAAACACTTCAGTTAGTAAAAGTTGCAAAGGGGCCTTAATATAAGAAAGAACTTTCTCATAATTAGAACATAGGGCTATAACAAAGGGCTCGGGCTCCCTCAGGATATCCGTGAGTTCCATCCTATTCATTAAAGGACTTTGAGTAAGAGCTTAGTAATTTTTTGTCAGATAGGTTGTGGAGAGGATTCTTTTTTAGGAATGGGTTAGACCAGATGACCATAGATAAAGGTTCCTTTTACCTGAAATTTTCTGTGGTAAAAATAAGGGAACATGATCAAGCTTAATAAAAATAGTACTGTTTGCATAGTACTTTTTATATACCAGGCATCATACTAAGCATTTTATAACTATTATCTCATTTGATCCTCACAACACCCCCAGGAGGTAGTCACTACAATAAATTATAGTTGAGGAAACTGAGGCATTCAGAAGCTAAGTGATTAGCTTAAGGACAGAAAGCTAGTAAGTCTGTATCTCGATCTGAATACAGGAAGAGTCTTCCAAAGGAGACAGATCGTCAGGTGGCGTTCATTAAATACCTGTTATGACTTGGGTACTGTGCTAAGGGCTGGAGATACCCAAAAAAAAAAAAAAAGACATTCACTGTCTGATAGGGAGACATTGAGCAAAGTATGTATACAAACAAGTTATATACAAGATGAGGAAGGCACTAAGGCGAACTGGAAAGGCCTCTTGCAAAGGTCGGACTTAATCTGAGACTTGAAGAAAGCCAGGAGGTGGAGGTCAGGAGGGAGAGGATACCAGGGAGTCAAAACACACATAAAGAGGAATTTGTGTGGGTGTGGAGAAAAGGGCTACTTCTTCCTCCTTCTTGCAGCAAAGGAGGAAAGAACAGGAGATGATTTTATAGCATAGGTTTATAGTATGGAATGGAGTAGAGAAAGGAGTTGGTGTCATTTGATGTTGATTGATCAGTAAAGTAGAAAGTCAGGCTGTCTGCTGAGGGGGAAAGGAGGAAAAGATGGTGGAAGCTTAAGAGAGAAAAGGGTTGGGGGAACACATGGTATAGAAGCTATGAAGGGAATGATTTTTAAAAAGCAGTTACTTCTATGGTACAGCATTTGAGATTAAATAATAAACATGGGTAGTGGACTCAGTTATCACACTTATAGACACCCCTTCAGATTCCCATTCTTTCCACCTTAAAAGAGTGTAAGGTTTTTTCATGTCTTCTTATGGTGTTCAACCCAGGAGTAGAAGTCATTTTACAAGGATGTCACAGATGCTTTACAAACTAGAGGTTTCAGACTAGCTGAACTCTTAAGACCCTTTCCTGCTTAAAGTTACATAGTTCCAAGGAAGGAAGGCTTGAGAGTCTTGAAAAAGGGAAGTGCAAGGAAAGTGATTTGCCCAATTCTTATGACCTAGATTGGATTTGCATCTTCTAATCCCTAAATCTAGGATTTTTTCCTTTGAATCATATGAGCCTTTCAAGGATTCAAGGGATCAGTGAACACAGTGCTTTGGAAAAGAGACAGAAGGTTGATTGGGAAGGGTAGTTGGGGGGCAAGAATGGCTGTGCTTTGGGACAGTTTCAATGATAACCTATTTCATGATATAAAAACTAGGCCACTGAAACACAAACCTCCATTTTTGCCAGGGTAAAGCCCTTGTTTCTCATTCTCCTCATTGGCCCTTTCTGATTGATCCTCGTTTTCATTGCTCTTGATGTTTATCTTACCACATTTTATCTGCTAACAGATAGAAAGAATACGAAGGGTCAGGACAGACCACTTCTCTAGGTGAGAGATATGGTTGAATAAGTGGGGGATATGGTTGAATAAGTTGGGACAGCTTGTGAAGGTAGAAAGGTGTACCTAGAAACAAAGTTTTTATTTGTAAATGCTCATTATTTCTATTAAGAGATTATATACATATACATACACACATGTGTGAAGGTAAACAGACAGTTCCATCAATTGCATAGACATAGACAATTCTAACAACTATATAAATGAAAATAATTTTAAGGGATAGCATACCAACTTAGTAGATATACAGTCATCCTTTCTCTTAACAAATTAAACTCCAAGAAGGCGTCAGAAAACCTTAATACCCTTTAAGGTGTGAAGAATAGGAGTCTGAAAGGATGTACATAAGTGGGACAGTGAACCAGTTATAGTATATAAACGTGATGGAATGAATACTGATGTGTAATGAATTGTATAATATGAAAGATTCAATCAGAAAGACAATGGGGTTTTGTATAATGTATCAAAACACAATTTTTAAGATCTGCCAGCATCATTCCACCATTAGAAAATATGGAGGGGGGGGGGGCGGAGCCAAGATGGCAGAGTAGAAACAGCACTTCCATGGCACTCCAGCCCACACCACTTTGTAATAATGTAAAAGAGGGACTTTGAACAACCTCTGGAGCTCCAGCACCCACAGAACCACACAGAGAAGCTAACCTTCCTCTCAGGACAGCCAGGCAGGGAGCGGCCAGTGCAGTGCTCTGGGAGCTAAGCCCAGGACCTCATGAGTCGGAGGTTTTAGCCCCTGGGAGGCTGGTCCAGGAGCTGGCTGGAGGGACCCCAGAACAGCAGCAGCTGTGGCTCCAGAATTACCAACAAAAAGTGAGAGGTTAGTGCCCTATGGACTTTGGGACCAGTATTTGGGAACATGTCAGCTTCTTTCCCTGGGGGCTAGAAGTGGCTGAGGAGATGCTGCACAGACACCATTTTGCAGCTTCAGCTCCTGGCCTGCAAATTGTAGGGGGATCCGGTAACCAGTCTGGGGGGTAATCGATCTTGCTTTAACCTCCCTGAATCTGGATTGCGGTATGGGATGGAGGTCTTGGGGTGTGTGTCCAGCTTGCCAGAGTGTGTGGGGGCTTCAGGGAGGGCACCCAACTAATACCTCCGGCAGTTGAGAAGACCCCAACGTTTGGGACAGAAGCTCCCCTGTCTGGTGGCAGAGTCCTACTGTGGCAACAAGCCCAAAAGTCAAGTAATTAAGTGGCAACATGCCTAGGCAAAGGAAACAAAATAAACAGAAAAATTCAACATTAGACTCCTATTTTGGGGACAAAGAGGATGGAAGCATGGAACAGGAGGAGGACTGTGAGGTCAGAAATCCTGCACCAAAAGTCCCAAATGAAAATATGAGCGGGTTACAGGCCATAGAGGAGCTTAAGTATTTTAAAAATCAAATAAGAGAAGTGGAGGAAAAATTGGGAAGAGAAATGAGAAGGATGCAGGAAAAGTATGAAATGAGGGTCAACAGCCTGATTGAGGAAAATAACAACTTAAAAAATAGACTGACTCAAATGGCAAAGGAGGCCCAAAAGGGCAATGAGGAGAAGAATGTCTTAAAAAGGCTAATTTGCCAGATGGAAAAAGAATCTCAAAAGCTCACTGAGGAGATTCATTCCTTCAGAGTTACACTGGAGCAAATGGAAGCTAGTGACTTTATGAGAAATCAAGATGCTGTTAAACAGATCCAAGCAATTGAAAGAGAAGAAGGCAATGTGAAATTTCTCATGGGAAAAACCATCGACCTGGAAAATAGATCCAAGAGAGATAATTTAAAAATTATTGGACTACCTGAAAACCATGATCAAAGAAAGAATCTAGAAATCATTCTTCAGGAAATTCTCAAGGAAAATTGTCCTGATGTTATAGAACCAGAGGGCAAAATAGAGGTTGAAAGAATCCAGAGATCACCTCCTGAAAAAGATCCCAAAAAGAAAACTAGAAATATTATAGCCAGATTCCAGAATTCCCAGATCAAGGAGAAAATACTACAAGCAGCCAGGAAGAAATAATTTCAATATTGGGGAAACACAATCAGAATAGCATAGGATCTGGCAGCTTCTACATTGAGGGATCGAAGGCATGGAATATGATATTCCATGGGGCAAAGGACCTGGGATTAAAACCAAGAATCACCTACCCAGCAAAGCTGAGTATCTTTTTTTCAGGGGAAAATATGGTCATTTAGTGGAATAGAGGACTTTCAAGCATTCTTGAGGAAAAAACCAGAGTTGAATAGAAAATTTGACATTCAGACACAAGAAGCAAGAGATACTTGAGAAGGTAAACAGGGAAAAGAAATCAAAAGGAACTTATCAAAGTTGAACTATTTACATTCCTATATGGAAAAACAGTAACTGTGACTGATGAAACCTTTCTCAGTATGAAAATAATTGAAGAAGGGTATATGGGCATATGAATATATATGTGAATGTGTGTATATGTGTTTACAGATATACATGGATAGAGGGCACAAGTCGAATTTAATGGGAAGGGATGATACTTAAGGGGTGAAGTTAAGAGGTGAGAGAAGAAAGTGACAAGAGATGGGGAGAAACGGGGGCGGGGGTAAACTATCTCATGTAGAAGAGGCAAAGCAAAGTAGTCTCAGGGGAGGGGAAGAACAGGAAGGCAAAAAGGCAAAACCATATTCTCATTGAATTTGGCTCAGGGAGAGAATGACATACATACTAAATGGGATATCTCACCTTGGAGAAGAGTAGGGGGAAGGGGGGGGATGAGAGGGGGGAGGATGGAGGGGAGGGTATGCTGGGGAAGGGGAGGTTAGAGGCACTCACTTTTGAAGAGGGACAGGATCAAAGTAGGGAGTGGACCGGGTGGGATGGGTGGGAGGGAAATATAGTCAGTCTTTTACAATATATCTACTATGGTAATGTTTTGCATAGCTATATATAGTATATACATATACTGAATTGCTTATCTTCCCAGTTGGAGTAGGTGACAAGGGACGAAGGGAATAGATCTGGGATTCGAAGTTTTAAAATTAAATGTTTCAAATATATATAAATACAATTATTAATACTATTTTGCATGTAACTGGGAGATAAGATGTGCAGGCATTGGGGTACAGAGATTCACCTTGCCCTAATGGAAAAGTTGAAGGAGGTATGGGAGAAGATATGGGAGAGAGCAGATTAGATAAGAGGATATCTAGTGGGACTGCTTTTCTGGGGTGGTGGGTAGGGGAAAAACAGGGGGGGGGATTGTAACTCATAATCTGGCGGAAATGAATGATGTAAACCAGAAGTTAATAAAGCATTTGGAAAAAAAAATATGGACAAAAGACAGAACTAGATACAATGAAGAGAGATTACAGGTTTTTAAATTTAATGAATGTTGAATTTCAGAAACTCTGAAACATGTGTTGTCAGACAAGATACTGTCAGAATAACCAAGGACTCTATTTCTGAGAGTGTGTCAGTAAAAGGGAGAACCAGCAGTGATTGATACTGAAATATGTCATAATTCTTTGACAAAACTTAAAGTAAACATACTTGCTGCAGTCACTGAACTTAACCATACCTCAGCAGTGTTCCCTAACAGTTACTAAAAGCAAGCAAACTAGAGAATTAAAAGTGTATGCATTGTACCTGTTTTCATCATATATAAAGAAACTTTATTTTTGCATTTTTATCTTCAATGCAAAAGGGATTTTGTACTATCAGAGTATATTTACATTGAGATACAGAACGTATTATTTCATTGTTTAGAGACTACTTTGTTCTCCTGACTTTATTACCTTGGTACAGATGATACTCATATCTGTAGAAACATACACCCTTTCCCCCACCCCCTCCACAACATAATTAGTTCCCCAGAAACACTATGTGCCCCAGTCTTGGCTTTAGAGGATAGTGATCCAACAACCTTCTTCTCTGTAGAGAGGTGGAGGACTACAGATGCCATCTTCAATTTGAAAACTATTAGGTGAAACAACATTATGTACTGAATTTAGTTCTAGGGCTAAATTATGAAAGTGAAAGATAGTCCGTCTCCCAAAATGCCATTAAATTGGCTATCCTGATTTTTTTTTTTAATTTCCAAAAAATACTTTGTTTTAATCATCCATTTCACCCCGCCCCTCCCTGCCATTTGAGAATACAAGAAAAACAAACATTACAAACACATATAGGCAAGCAAAGCAAATTTCCACATTATATGTCCAGGGAAAAAAATTGTCTCATTCATTATTCTGAATCCTTTACTTCTGTATGAGAAGGTGTGTGGATAGCATATTTCATCATTAGTCTTCTGGAATCATGGTTGGTCATTATGCTGATAAAGAAATCAGCACATTAATATTCCATCACCTTTATATACCATAACTAGTCTGTCCATTTTCTAGTTTATAAAATACCTCTTCAGATTCTTGTTCTTTCTACCTCAAAGAGTGTTAGATTTTTTTTGTGCCTTCTTAGAGTTTGTTTTAATCTCTCCCTTAATCTACCATAATTTTCCTGACCTTTCCCTTTTCTCCCTTTCCTTTCTCTTCCCTTCCCTTTTTCTCCCTTCCCTATAGTATAGTCCTCTTCCTCTCACTTTCCGTTCTTTAGTTCATCAAGACATAACAGAACTACTAGGACTTATTTAATTGCACTCTCTCCGTGATCCCTGATGAAGATGGGGTTCCATGGAGATATGTATCATCTCCTCATACGTGAATGTGAACAGTTTGTCCTTGTTTGGTCCTTTATTGTCGTTCATTTATATTTGCCTATTTATGTTTCTTTTCATTCCTGTGTTTGAACTTCATAATTTCTGCATGGGTCTGGTCTTTTTTTCAGGAATGCTTAGAAGTCCTCTAATTAAGGGTTCATTTTTTCACCTGGAGAATTATATTATAATAAGTTTTACTAGATAAGTTGTTTTTGACTGTAAGCCCATACATATTCTCAGCCTTTTGGATTATTGTATTCCAAGTTCTATGCTCCTTTATAGTGTGGATTATAGTTTGATCCCAACTGTGACTTCTTGACACTTGAATTTTTTCTTTCTAGCTATTTGCCATGTTTTTCTTTGGCCTGGAAACCATGGATTTTGGCTATGTTTCTAGGAGTTTTTAATTTGGGAGTTTCTTTAATGAAATGACTGATAGAGTCCTTTTATTTCTATTCTTTGCCCTCTATTTAGGAAAGAAGGTAACTGATCATGGGGCGGCTAGGTAGCGCAATGAATAGAGGACCGGCCCTGGAGTCAGGAGGACCTGAGTTTAAATCCGCCCTCAGACACTTGACACACTTACTAGCCAAGAGACATTGGGCAAGTCACTTAACCCCAATTGCCCTCCAAAAAAAAAGGCAAAAAAAAAAAGGAAGGTAACTTACTTAAAACCAGGCAGAATCTTAGTGAGCTTAAGTGGACTTCTTGGAAAATGCTACATTTTTTGTCACTTCTTCACATTATTATGTTGGTGGTAGGTTTTTAGTAGAGAACAATTTTCTGGATAGATTATGTACTTAAGCATTCTCACTACGAATGTGTCTGTTTTATTTATTTGCAGTAAATGAATAAGCTATGAGGGCAGAAGTGAGTTAGGGCTTTGTGATAATACAGGCAGTATAAATATTATGGTGGTTTTGGACTGCTTGTTTAATAATTACCAAGTTGATAATAAATTCCTGGGACTTTCAGGCAGTTTTCTTGTTTGTGATTATTTTTTTAGTGATATAAGCTATGAATTCCATATTCATACATATATCATAATTGGCCTGTATTTGGAGGGATCTCTCGGTGTTTTCATCTTTTGTAGATGTTTTACCTTCTGTTAAGAAAGGTAGGATCAGGTTTACATCTAAAAGGAAGCTAGTATAGTACCTTACTAGTAATTCATGTACCACCTTGAAGTGTTTGAGCCAACAATTAGTGATATTTAGAACCCTGCTCTTTCTTCTCTTTTTTTTCTTTTGCTCCTTAAAATGTTTATTATTTATTTATTTTTGGTATTCTCAGATTTGGAGTTCCAAAATCTTGCTCCCTCCTTCCCCCCCCCCCACCATGAGAAGGCAGACCCTCCTACTTTCCTGTTTTTGCAAAGAAACAAGTTTCTTTCACTTCCAGCAATTCACAGACTTTCTGTTTCTCACTTTATTTAACTTACATTTTCATTATATTGACCTTCTTGTAACCATTAAGACCAGAAATTTTTCACATCTTCCTTCAGTGTCTCACTTTTTTTCTTAATTTTTTAAGTCTCTATAGTGGAGTTTTTGATTGTTCTTTGAACTAGAGTGTGTGTGTGTGTGTGTGTGTGTGTGTGTGTGTGTGTGTGTGTGTGTGTGTGTGTGTGTGTACACACACAGCTCATGTGCGTTTAAGAGTATTTGTATTGTTTTAGCCTTTTGACTTTACTTTCAGTTGCTGAGTAAAGGGATCCAGAATTTCTTATATATTTTTGCTATGTTTGGGCATTTTATACTTGGTAACTCTTTTTATACTTTTATAAGTTGATAGATTCCTTTTATTTCTACTCTTTGCCTTCTATTTAGGAAAGAAGGTAAGTGACCATGGGGCGGCTTTTTATATATATACTTTTTTATATTTTGTCAAATGCAGTGGGAGAACATATTTGCCCATGATGGTCATTCAGCTTTTAAAAATTATTCTGTTCATGCCCTCAAAACCCAAAAGGGGGTTTTACTTTTCATAATTTCGGTCTTAAGAGTATGCCCAACTACTCTTCAAAATCATTTGAGAGATTGGTACTGTTTTTGTCATCAGTTTTACTATTAGTTATACTTTTTGGATTTTGCATTAAGAGATTTTCAGTGACTCAGTGTCAGCAACCACCTATTAAATACTTAAGATGCCCCAGGTAGTCTGCTAAGCACTGGGGATGCAAAGTGAGGCAAGAACACAATTCCTGCCCTCCTGGAACTTACAATATAATGGGGTAAACAACAGGTAAAACACTGGCCAGATACATATCTGGTAGGCATTCAGAGAAGGGAGGGCATTATTGGCTGGGGCGGGGCTGTGCGGTGCACCAGGAAAAGGCTTAGTACAGAATGGAGGGAGTGCTTTGAGCTAAGGTTTGGTTTGGGTTTTAATTTTTATTAATTTTGAACTTAAATGCAAAAGGGGTTGGGGGAGAACATTTCCGTGTATACAGCATAACATAAAAAAGGATTCAGTATAAAACCATGAATTTCCATTTCACAGTTTCCTTTTTTTAACTGTAATAAATACTACACTGGTATTTTCAAAGCTACCCTGCTTTTCTGTGCTTCCTTCTGTTTTCTTTTGTTCTGCACTGTGCACTTTTTTCCCTCCCTTTCTCCCCACCCTGCCCCAAAGACACAAGTGTGTGTGAGTATGAGTGAGTGAGTGAGAGAGAGTGTATGTGTGTGTGTGTCTGTGTGTGTGTGTGTGTGTGTGTGTGTAAAATCATACTATACACCTGTTTATCAGTTCTTTCTCTGCATCTTCCTTCATAGGTCCTTTTTAGTTGATTTAAGTATTTATAGTACTCAAAATGACTTAGTTGTTCAAAGTTATCCTTAGAACAATACTATTGTTACTGTGAATGTTCTTTTGCTTCTGCTCATTTTCATTCTTCATTATTTCATGCAAGTCTTTTCATGTTTTTCTAAAATCTATCTTCTAATCATTTCTTACAGCACTTTAGTATTCCATCACAATCATATACCACAACTTGTTCAGGCATCCCCTCACTTCCAGTTCTTTGCCACCACAAAGAGAGCTGCTATAAATATTTTAAAATATATCATCTCCTTCCTTCCTCGCCATCACCTTGGGAAAACAGACCTTTGAGCTAATTTCTAAAAGAAGTCAGGGAAGCTCCAAGGCAGGTGAAAGGACACAACCTTCCTGGGGTAAGGGACATGCCAAGACGTGGAGACCAGAGATAGAATGTCGTTTCAAGGAGCTACAAGGATACCAATGTTGCTGAATGTAGTACACATACACAGAAGGAAAGAAAAATGTAAGTAGAATGGAGAGGTAGAAAGATGACAGACTATGAAGAGCTTTCAGTGCCAAACAAAGGAGTAGAAATTTAATCCTGAAAGCCATAGGGAGCCACTGAAACTCATTGAGCAAGAAAGTGACACGATTAAAACATACACCTTGACTGGTGAGGAGAGGCTGGATCAGAGTAGGGAGAGTAGTTCAGGTGAGAGATGATGAAGTAGAGTTGTGGTTGTGAGTGGAGAGAAGTAAACCGGGATGTGAACAAAGAAATCACAAGATTTGGCATAAGATTGGATATGTGAGGTGAGTGAGAGGGAGGAGTTGAGAGGAGCCTAAAGTTCTTCAGCTTTCCCCTTTTTACATTGTAGTGTCTCTTCAATGTCATTTTTATTTATTTGATGAGAGGCATTATAGATAGAGAGGTGACCTTGGAGCAATGAAGATATGGGTTCAAGCTTTCCTTCTGATACAGCTCTTTTATCCTGGACAAGCACATCACTTACTACCTGGTGCTTTTACAGCTACAGTAGCCGTCTCAGGGTCTATGAAGTACATACTGTTTATCACCTCGTCTCGGATTCTCCAGCTTTGCTGTTATCCTCACACCCTTTCCTGCACAGCATGAAAGATGGGTTGGAATTTAGGGGAATTACTGTTGTCATCTCCTTCTTATCTTCTTTGATGGTGTTCATGTAGAAATGGGACAAGTCACCATCCTGATGGTGTTCCCTTTTTATTCAGTGTCCAGCAGCACTGGCAGATGTAAAAAACTCTGGTTTATAGTTGAACAGAAGGCTATGGATGTAAGCTTGTTCTCTGTAGGCTTGCTAAAAGCATCTTTGGTACAATTCCAGTAGCACGGGACAACAGAAGTGAGTTATACCTCATTGTGTTGTGAATTTTATTTCCTTAGTCAAATGTCTGTGCCTTGAAAGCTTTTCATTCTGTGCAGCTTAGAGAGCAAACATTTGGAGTGATGACATTTATTTAAAATATTATTCTTAAATTTTTTATGAATTGGTGTTTTATCAATATATGTAATTGTGGCAACATTTCAGTATGTGATGATACTCTAATTCTAGTACAGTTTGTTGTTTTAGTTGTCCAAGATATTTTATGTCTGTACTTGTGATATGGAAAGGTTTGTTGTGTCAATTTTCGCCATCCAGTCATGTCTTGCTGGTGTTAATAAGTGCTAAATGTTTAAAGGCTTCAGCAAAGTGTTGCATTGTCTACACAGTTCCCTTGTATCATAGAGGCTAGTCTTTAACACTTCTGTAATTCCTGGTGTCCGAGATCTGGTCCTGAATTGCCATCCCCAATCAGTTAACAAACATCATGTGCCTCCTGTGTTGGGTGCTAGATATACATTTACAGAGGATAAAATGATCCCTAATCTCAAGGAACATACATTGTAATGGTGAGGCAACAAGCACACGTGCACAGAATACAAATAAGAGAGTGTAAATAGAGGGTAGGAGAGGACAGTCGCATTTGGTCAGAATAAGGAAAGACTTCATAGAGGGGGATGGTTAAGCCAGCACCTCCAGAGAGGCATTCTTTGAGGCAGAAATGAGGAAGGTGGGATGGCCAGTGCAAAGGTGTGGCGATGGGAGTTGGAATGTTGTGTGTAAGGGAAGAGAGCAGTCTAACTGACTCAGTGTATCAGAGGTGGCTTAGGACTGTCCAGTGAGACTAGGAAGTTATCTCATCATCTGTTCAGTACTTCTTTGTGTTGATAATTTTCAGCAGAGTTCACTTAGCTTTCATTATAAGGGGCTTTTGATTCTCCTTTTGAAACTTAATAGTTTCCCAGGCTTTATTCTGAGATAATAAACCACTTTTGGTTTCATTCAACTAAAATGTTGATCTATCCTCTTAACTCCTTTTTGAGAGTGCCACCATTTTGCAGCAAGTCATTCTGAATATTGTAGATACTATGCTTTCATTGCAACCTAAGTCTGCATTAGTTTTCTCAGCTGCCATATCTCATTGTTAATTCATATTGAGTTTACAATCCACTAAAATGCCTAGGTTTTATTTTGTTTTGTTTTTTAACTGATGTCTAAGAATACCTTCCCTAGCTTATACTTGTAAACTTAATTTTTTTTTAACTTTTGTTTCTATTAAATTTCATTTTGGTATATTTGGCACAGTATCCTCTCCTGTCAAGATCTTTTTTAAATTCTTACTTTTATCTACTGAGCTAGCTAACACTCCATGCTTTGTTTCATGGGCAAAGTTGACCAGTGTGACATCTGTCCCTTTATTTAATTCTTTGCCCAAAGGGTCAAACAGCACAAGGCCAAGCATATTTCCTGGGACATTCCACTGGATATCTCCTTCTAAGTTGATCTTAAGTCGTAAATGAACACTCTTTTAGCGTGGCCATTCAGCCACTTCTGAATATATCTAATTGTATTTTTATATGGCCTAGCCTTTCCTTTTTCTACACAAAAATCTTGAGAGAGTTCATCAAAAACTTAAAGATTAGATAAACTATATGTATCACATTCTCCTGATCTACAAGTCTGGCAACCTTGATGGAACAGTGCTATCTCTTTGTGATCACCACTTACTTTTCTAGATGTTCAGTAATGATCCCTTTAATCATTAAATACATTCTAGATTTCCCCCTGGAACCTAAGAAGTTCATTAGCCTATAGTTTTCAGACTTTGTTACCTTCCTCTAAAAAAAGTTAAAATCAGAACATTTTCCCTTCTTCCACTCCCTAATTGTTCAGAGATCACTAACTCAGCCATTTATCTGTGGTTCACCAGTTATATCTGCCAATTCTTTTAGTACCCAAAAATGTAGTTTGTCTAGCCTGGACTTTTTTTTTTTAAAACAAATGCTTTATTAACTTCTGGTTTACATCATTCATTTCCACCAGATTTTGAGTTACAATTTTTTCCCCATTTTTTCCCTACCCACAACCCCAGAAGAGCAGTCCCACTAGATATCCTCTTATCTAATCTGCTCTCTCCCATATCTTCTCCCATACCCCCTTCGACTTTGCCATTAGGGCAAGGTGAATCTCTGTACCCCAATGCCTGAACATCTTATCTCCCAATTACATGCAAAATAGTATTAATAATAGTATTTATATACATTTTCAACATTTAATTTTAAGACTTCGATTTCAAATCCATTCCCTTCCTCCCTTGTCACCCATTCCCTCTGGAAAGATAAGCAATTCAGTATGTGTTGTATATGTATAGCTATGCAAAACATTACCATAGTAGATATATTGTAAAAGACTGCTTATATTTCCTTCCCACCCATCCCACCCCCCACCTGGTCCATTCCCTACTTTGATCCTGTCCCTCTTTGAAAGTGGGTACTTCCAATCTCCCCTCCCCCTAGAATGCCCTCCCTTCCATCATCCCCCCTCTCATCCCTCTTCCCCCTACTCTTCTTCAGGGTGAGATATCCCATTTAGTATGTATGTGATTCTCTCCCTGAGCCAAATTCAATGAGAATAGGATTTTGCCTTTTTGCCTTCCTGTTCTTTCCCTCCCCTGCAACTACTTCCCCTTGCCTCTTCTACATGAGATAGTTTACCCTACCCTGTCTCTCCCCATCTCCTCTTGTCACTTTCCTCTCTCACCTCTTAACTTCACCCCTTAAGTATCATCCCTTCCCACCAAATTTGACCTGTGCCCTCTATCCATGTATACCTGTAAACATATATACACACATTCACATATGTATTCATATGTCCATATACCCTTCTTCAATTATTTTCATACTGAGAAAGGTTTCATCAGACACAGTTATTGTTTTTCCATGTAGAAATGTAAATAGTTCCATTTTGATAAGTTCCTTTTGATTTCTTTTCCCTGTTTACCTTCTCAAGCATCTCTTCTTGTATCTAAATGTCAAATTTTCTATTCAATTTTGATTTTTTTCCTCAAGAATGCTTGAAAGTCCTCTATTCCACTGAATGACCATATTTTCCCCTGAAACAAGATACTCAGTTTTGCTGGGTAGGTGACCCTTGGCTTCAATCCTGGCTCTTTTGCCCTGTGGAATATCATATTCCATGCCCTTCGATCCCCCAGTGTAGAAGCTGCCAGGTCCTGGGCTAGTCTGATTATGTTTCCACAATATTGGAATTGTTTCTTCCTGGCTGCTTTTAGTATTTTCTCCTTGATCTGGGAGTTCTGGAAACTGGCTATAATATTCCTAGGAGTTTTCTTTTTGGGATCCTTTTCAGGAGGCGATTGGTGGATTCTTTCAACCTCTATTTCCCCCTCTGGGTCTAAGACATCAGGGCAATTTTCCTTCAGAATTTCTTGAAGGATGATTTCTAGGTTCTTTCTTTGATCATGACTTTTGGGTAGTCCAATAATTTTTAAATTATCTCTCCTGGATCTATTTTCCAGGTCAGTGGTTTTTCCCATGAGATATTTCACATTGCCTTCTATTCTTCCATTTGTTTGGATCTGTTTAACAGCATCTTGATTTCCCATAAAGTCATTAGCTTCCATTTGCTCCAGTCTAATTCTGAAGGAATGATTCTCCTCAGTGAGCTTTTGAGATTCTTTTTCCATCTGGCAAATTCGACTTTTTAAAGCATTCTTCTCCTCATTGCCTTTCTGAGCCTCTTTTGCCATTTGAGTTAGTCTATTTTTTTTTAAACAAATGCTTTATTATTATATCATTCATTTCCGCCAGATTTTGAGTTACAATCATTTTCCCCCCATTATTCCCCTACCCAACCTCCCAGAATAGTAGTCCCACAAGATATCTCTTCCTCCAATCTGCTCTCTCCCATACCTTCTCCCATACCCCCATTGACTTTTCCATTAGAGGAAGGTGAATCTTTGTGTCCCAATGCCTGCACATCTTGTCTCCCAATTATAAGCAAAAGAGTATTAATAATAGTATTTATATATATTTGAAACATTTAATGTTACAACCTCGAATTTCAGATCCATTTCCTTCCTCCCTTGTCACCCATTCCCTCTTGGGAGATAAGTGATTAAGTATATGTTTACATGTCTAGCTATGCAAAACATTATCATAGTAGATATATTGTACAAGGCTGCTTATAATTCCCTCCCACTCATCCCACCCCCCACCTGGTCCATTCCCTACATGATCCTGTCCCTCTTCTATAGTGGGTACTTCCAACCTCCCCTCACCCCAAGGATGCCCTCCCATCCATCATCCCTCCTCTCATCCCCCTTCCCCCTATCCTGCTGCAGGTTGAGATATCCCATTTAGTATGTATGTCATTTTCTCCCTGAACCAAATTCAATGTGAATGTGGTTTTGCTTTTTAGCCTTCCTTATTCTCCCCCTCCTTTGCAACCACTTCCCCTACATGGGATAGTTTACCCTACCCTGTCTCTCCCCATCTCCTCTTGCCACTTTCCTCTCTCACTTCATAATTTCATCCCTTGAGTATTGTAGCGGCAAGCACCCCAATATCCCCAGGGTGACTGCCAACACAGGTTCTTAGATCTGCTTTTCAAAAGGAAAGCAACTCAAAATGGGTTAACAAGCTTACTTTAATCAAACAAACATACATTACCTAGTTCAGGGGAAAAAGGTCAGCACCCCAAACTTCAGAGTTACAGAACTTACAGATCAAACAGACAGGCTTCCAAACTGTCCAACCATTATATCAATACCAAATCACAGTTACCAGAGAGGGAAGCATCAACATCTGGGTTTTCAAAGCCGGGGGGCTCTCAACAACGGCTTCCCAGAGTCTCATCTGGTCAAATCACACAACACTTCTCAAAGTGAGCCCCAAAGCAAAGCCTCTCCTCAGGGCTTATATAGCCTTCTCTTGGCTCAGAGAATGTAACAACCTCCTTGACCCACTGCCCAATCACAAAGTATCAAGGTGTGGGCTTCCCTGAAAAACAAGCCTCCCACCACAGGCTCCAGGTGCACTTAAGCTAAGGGCAGGGAAGATCTTTAAATCTGCATTTCCATTACATTCGGCCCCAAGATCTTTCATGCCCATAGCATACACAATTTACATTTGAATTAGCTCTAAACATCTCTTAGGTCACATTTTCCAGGTACATAAGAAAATCACAATATAATCTCAAAATACAATAGTCCAAGTCTTCCACTCATGGGGCAAATGTTAACTCAGTCCACTTATCAGTAAAATCAAAAAATAGTCACTCTTAAGTTAACTCAATCAGTTACATCAGTTTTCAAAGTAAAAGTCTTCCACTTGTGGGGCAAAGTCTTGATTAGCTCAATTAGTCTCTTATCTGTAACAATATCTCAAAGTACAATTGGTTACTTATTCAGTAAAGTCTTACTAAGTATGCCCATAGCATAGACAATTTACATTTCAATTAGCACTAACCATCTCTTAAGTCATATTTCCAAGGTACATCTAAAGTTCCCAAAGTGGCCACTGGGCCTTAAACACAAAATACAAAGCATTATCACATCAATTCACAAAATACAAAGCATTATCACATAAAGTTCTCTTGGGAGGAGGGGGGTGTCCTTCCCCTCGCACTGCTCCAGCCCCTGCTTCCAAGTCCAGAGAGGGAGCTGGGCAACAAAACCAAAGTGGGGTCCTTGGGGTCCATGGCACTTCACCCCACCCACCAGTCACAAGTCCATCCTCCCCCTGGGTCCCAAACTGTGGGATGCAACAAGGAAACACATTCAGTGCCCCTGCTTTGCCACACAGTCCTTATCTTGTCCTGTGGCTGAACTCCAAACTCCTGGGTTCCTTCTCCTCCAGCAGAAGGCAGCAGCTCCAGGCTTCTCCACAGGTCTCCATGCAGGCAGCTCACCATTCCTGCTCTCAGCTCAGTGAAGTCAGCATGCAGGCCGTTCTTCTCTCCTGCTCCATGGCTCCACAGAATCACAGCTACCACAACTGGGAAACAAACAATTATCCCAGCCCCCATACTTTCCTTTTACTCAGCAGATCCCATCCCTCGTCGCCATTTTGTAGCGGCAAGCACCCCAATATCCCCAGGGTGACTGCCAACACAGGTTCTTAGATCTGCTTTTCAAAAGGAAAGCAACTCAAAATAGGTTAACAAGCTTACTTTAATCAAACAAACATACATTACCTAGTTCAGGGGAAAAAGGTCAGCACCCCGAACTTCAGAGTTACAGAACTTACAGATCAAACAGACAGGCTTCCAAACTGTCCTACCATTATATCAATGCCAAATCACAGTTACCAGAGAGGGAAGCATCAACATCTGGGTTTTCAAAGCGGGGGGCTCTCAACAACGGCTTCCCAGAGTCTCATCTGGTCAAATCACACAGCACTTCTCAAAGTGAGCCCCAAAGCAAAGCCTCTCATCAGGGTTTATATAGCCTTCTCTTGGCTCAGAGAATGTAACAACCTCCTTGACCCACTGCCCAATCACAAAGTATCAAGGTGTGGGCTTCCCTGAAAAACAAGCCTCCCACCACAAGCTCCAGGTGCACTTAAGCTAAGGGCAGGGAAGATCTTTAAATCTGCATTTCCATTACAAGTATTCTCCCTTCCCAACAAATTCAACCTATGCCCTCTATCCATATATAACTGTAACCATATACACATACATTCACATATGTATTCATATGACCACACCCCCTTCTTCCATTATTTTCATAGTGAGAAAGATATCATCAGTCACAGTTATTGCTTTTCCATATAGGAATGTAAATAGTTCAACTTTGATAAGTTCCCCTTGATCTCTCTTCCGGGATTACCTTCTCAGGCATCTCTTCCTTCCTGTGTCTGGATGTCAAATTTTCTATTCAATTCTGGTTTTTTCCTCAAGAATGCTTGAAAGTCCTCTATTCCACTGAATGACCATATTTTCCCCTGAAACAAAATACTCAGTTTTGCTGGGTAGGTGACCCTTGGGTTCATTCCCAGTTCTTTTGCCCTCTGGAATATCATAGTCCATGCCCTTCGATCTCTCAGTGTAGAAGCTGCCAGGTCCTGGGCTATTCTGATTGTGTTTCCACAATATTGAAATTGTTTCTTCCTGGCTGCTTGTAGTATTTTCTCCTTGATCTGGGGATTCTGGAACCTGGCTATAATATTTCTGGGAGTTTTCTTTTTGGGATCTTTTTCAGGAGGTGATCTGTGGATTCTTTCAACCTCTATTTTGCCCTCTGGGTCTAAAACATCAGGGCAGTTTTCCTTGAGAATTTCTTGAAGGGTGATTTCTAGGTTCTTTCCTTGATCATGGCTTTCAGGTAGTCCAGTAAGTTTTAAATTGTCTCTCCTGGATCTATTCTCCAGGTCAGTGGTTTTTCCCATGAGATATTTCACATTGCCTTCTAATCTTTGGTTTGTTTGGATCTGCTTAACAGCATCTTGATTTCTCATAAAGTCATTAGCTTCCATTTGCTCCAGTCTAACTCTGAAGGAATGAATCTCCTCAGTGAACTTTTGAGATTCTTTTTCCATCTGGCAAATTCGACTTTTTAAGGCATTCTTCTCCTCATTGCCCTTTTGGGCCTCCTTTGCCATTTGAGTTAGTCTATTTTTTAAGGTGTTGTTTTCTTCAGTCAGGCTGTTGACCCTCATTTCATACTTTTCCTGCATCCTTCTCATTTCTCTTTCTAGTTTTTCCTCCACTTCTCTTATTTGATTTTTAAAGTCCTTAAGGTCCTCTATGGCCTGCAACCCGCTCATGTCCCTGGGGCTTTTGGAGCAGGACTTCTGACCTCAAAGTCCTTTTCCCGCTCTATGCCCCCAAAATAGGAGTCTGGGGTTGCATTTTTCTGTTTCCTTTGCCTTGGCATGTTGCCACTTAATTGCTTGACTTTTGGGCTTGTTGCCACACTATGGCTTTAAGGCCAGATAGAGGAATTTTCGTCCCGAACATGTGGGGGGCAACTTCCGTTTCTGGCAAGCTGTAAACCCACCCACGACTTCCACCCTTGATCACAATCCAGAGGTTAAAGCAAGAGCGATTACCCCCCAAGACTGATCGCTGTATCTCCCCACGATTTGTAGGCTGGGAGCCGGATCTGCCTCTGAAAACTTCAAAATGGCGTGTTTCCTCAGCGGCTTCTAGCCTCCAGGGGAGGGAACTGACGCATTCCCCAAATACAGGTCCCAAAGTCCAAAGTCCATAGGACACTAACCTCTTACTTTGTCCTAGGCATGTCTATGTTGATAATTCTGGAGTCACCACAGCTGCTGGTGTTCTGGGGTTCCTCCAGCTGGCTGCTGGTCCTGCCACCCTGGGGCTAAAACCTCGGCTCACACGGACCTGGGCTCGGCTTGGCTCCTGCGCTCGCTGCCAGGTCCCAGACCTCTGCGCTGCTCCTTCCTGCAGGGCTGCTGGGCTGTCCTCAGCGGGAGGTTAGCTTCTCTGTGTAGTTCTGTGGGTGCTGGGGCTCCAGAAGTTGTTCAGAGTCCCCTTTTACATAGTTTGGGGGGAATCTGGGGGCAGAGAGGCTTGGACGAGCTATTTCTACTCTGCCATCTTGGCTCCGCCTTGAGTTAGTCTATTTTTTAAAGTGTTGTTTTCCTTAGTCAGGCTATTGACTGTCATTTCATACTTTTCTTGCATCTTTCTCATTTCTCTTCCCAATTTTTCCTCCACTTCTCTTATCTGCTTCTTAAGGTCCTCTATGGCCTGTAGCCAGCTCATATTTTCATTTGTGGCTTTTGGTGCAGGATTTCTGACCTCACAGTCCTCCTCCTGTTCCATGCTTTAATCCTTTTTGCCCCCAAAGTAGGAGTCTAAAGTTACATTTTTCTGTTTATTTTGTTTCCTTTGCCTGGGCATATTGCCACTTAATTACTTGATTTTTGGGCTTGTTGCCACAGTAGGACTCTGCCACCAGACAGGAGAGCTTCCATCCCAAACTTGGGGTCTTCACAACTTCCAGAGGTTGGGTGGCCTCTGGAAAGCCTCCACCCGCTCTGGCAAATTGGATACCCACCCCAAGCCTTTCCCCAAGACCACAATGCAAATCCAAGCAGGTTAAAGCAAGAGCAATTAACCCCCAGACTGATTGCTGGACCTCTCTAGAGTTCGCAGACCAGGAGCTGGAGCTGCCACTGACACTACAAAATGGCCTCTGTGCTGTGTTTCCTCAGCAGCTTTTCGCCCCCAGGGGAGGAAGCCAACGAGTTCCCCAAATACTGGTCCCAAAGTCCATAGGGCACTAACCTCTCACTTTGTCCTAGGCATATCTGTGCTGATAATTCTGGAATCACCTCAGCTGCTGGTGTTCTTGTGGGTCCCTCCAGCCGGCTGGTGGCCCAGCCGCCCTGGGGCTAAAACCATGGGTCATGGGTGCCTGGGCTTGGCTCCAAAAGTGCTGTGCTGTCAGTTCCCAGCGCGCTGTGCTGCCCGCTCTTAGAGTGCTGCGCTGACTGCTTCCTGCAGGGCTGCTGGGCTGTCCTCAGCAGGAGGTTAACTTCTCTGTGTCATTCTGTGGGTGCTGGGGCTCCAGAAGTTGTTCAGATTCCCCTTTTACATTGTTTGGAGCTGGTGTGGGGCAGAGCGCCTTGGAAGTGCTGTTTCTACTCAGCCATCTTGGCCCCGCCCCCCCTGAGCTTGAATTCTTAAAAAGTATATAGATTCTTACTATCTTCTTATTTATCTTGGTTATGACTCCTTATTGACCATTTTCATTCATTCTGTTCCAAAGTTCATCCTTCTTATCTAGAGAAAACAAAAGAAAATAAGAATTTAGCAAGTCTACCTTTTCTTTGTTGTCAGTTATCCTACCCAGCCCCAAGGGAAGATTCTTTGACTTATTTTCCCCAAAATAACTAAAAAGCACACTTTGTTCTTTGCACCCTCCCCCTACCCTGTTCTTACTGGGCTATGCTGGACCTTAATATTCATCCTTGATTTACCTTCCCCTGTTTCTATCTTCACTGTGTGTCTTTTTAAAAAAAATCCTTGTTGGTTGGTTTCCTGTGTATTTATATTTGGTCTCTGTTTATTGTCCCCTTTTTTCTTCAGAATTCTTTTTCTTTGTGTCTTCTTGAAAGTTTATGTCCCTTTGAGGCTGATTTTCCTTATAGAATTTTAGTCCATGGGCTCCTGTCTGAACTTTGTGAAATCTACTTTCTTAACCTTTAGAGTACAGGTAGCTTTCTCTCTGTTCCTTGCGTGCCATCTCCTGTCTTTTTCTGTGCCTTTGCCCTGGCCATTGTCCATGTCTGGAATGAACTGACATCTGGCTCATGGGAATCTCTCTCTTTCCCTGAGACGGCAGTTCATGCACCACCTTATACATGAAACTAAGCTCCCCCAGACTCGTGGGTGCCCTTCCTTCCTAACTGCATTGTATTTGTTCTCTTTATGTACTGCATTTATTTTTTTTATATACTTAAGCATATACTTGTTAACCTCTCTTGTTAGAATGTTAGAATCCTTGGTACTTTGCCCAACTATATGCTAATAAAACTGACAATCTTAATGAAGTAGATGAATCTTTACAAAAATGTAAATTGTCCAGATTATTAGAACAGGAAATAGAATACTTAAACTTCTCTTTCTTGGAAAAAGAAATTAAACAAGCCACAAATCAGCTCTGAAAGGAAAAAACCCAGGACCAGATGGATTAACAAGTGAATTCAGCCAGATATTTAAAGAACAGTTAGTTCTAGTACTGCAGTAAACTGTTTGGAAAAATAGAGGAATTCTACAAAATTCCTTCTGTCACCCAAATATATGTTGATACCTAAACTAAGGAAAGTCAAAGCAGAGAAAAAAACTGTTAGACTACCTTTCCCAATGAAATTTGATGCAAAAAAAACTTTTAATAAGATACAAGGAAGGAAATTAGAACAGTATATCAAAAAGATCATACATTATGACCAGGTTGGATTAATAACTGGACTGTAGAACTGGTTCATTATTAGGCAAATAAGAAGCATAACTAACTTTATTAATAACAGAAACAACAAAAATCACATATTTATTTCAGTAGAGAAAGAAAAACTTTTGGGGTGGCTAGGTGGCACAGTGAGTAAGAGCACTGGCCCGAGTCGGGAGGACCCGGCATCAGTTCCAGCCTTAGAAAATGAGCATATAAATAATGACTGGCTAAGTAACCTTGAGCAAGTTACTTAATTGCTAAAAAAAAAACAGAAAGAAGGAAAAACCTTTTGACAGTACAGTACCCACTCCTTTTTAGGAAAAAACAACTAGAAAGGGCAGAGCCAAGGGGTGGAATAACAGCAGGGACTTGCTTGAGCTTGCCCCCAAACCCCTCCAAAAGCCTGTAGAGAATGACTCTAAACAAATTCTGGAGCTGAAGTCCATCTCCAACGCAGCTCCCTGGAAGACTGAAGGGAAGGGTGGGTGACACTTGCCTGGGAATGGAGCACAGGTAGTGGGCTTCACTGGGCACAGCTAGTATAGTGAGGCCAGAGAAGGCCTTGGGTCTAAATTGCTGGCAGCTATGGTGACTTCCAGACTTCTTGGCCCACAAATGCTAAGAACAGAATGAAAGCTCAGTGGGGGACCTCTGTGGGACCTGGCTGAAAGAGGAGCGCACAGTCTGGCCCCAGACCTGGCGGGGTGGAAGGGGTTATGGTGGTAGCCTGGCAGCAGCAGTGACAGCAACAGTGGCTGCTCCTGTTGCTCTGTGTCCACAGACAGTGAAGGATGCATCGGTTGAAACAAAACCCCAGAAGCTTGGGACAGTACACCCACACCTACCTCTGCCTCCACCCCCATGTCTAGTGGAAGCAGAATCCTGCCTTGACAGGGAGTTAGAAAATAAAGTATTTGACTGCGAAGATGAATAAACAGTGTAAAAAAAAGTCAGACTATAGAATCTTACTTTGGTGACAAAGAAGAACAAAACATACA